>CANNZV010001631.1:0-139399 GCA_947561585.1 Caprella mutica | reverse complement strand
TTACAAAGAGCGATATCATTAACATACATTGTGTGATTTAGTTCTATATGACTTACATTTACAACATTTGGCTGGTTTTGAGTTCTATTAGTTTGAGAAGACCTTTTAAATTTAAAGCAGTCCTTTTTCAGGTGTCCCATCTTATTGCAGAAATGGCAAATGATGGACTGTTTGTTTACTCCAGCATAATTCTGAGTATTTGATAATGCTAATGCATTATTGGTTTTAATACTCAACTTTTCAGCTTCTCTCCGGAGTGTGTCAGCTACGGTAATCCAGTTAGGGATGTCTGTCTGAGCTTCAAGTGCAGTGACAAGCACTTCAAACGGCCCTGGCAGTGATGACAGAAGACAAATCACTTTATCCTCTTCACTGATCACTTGATTTAACAAGGCAAGCTCTTGAAAAACTTCAGTTAGTTCCTTCAAATGAAAGTCGAGTAGATCAGGAGACTTCAATTTTAGATTGTAGAGCTTTTTCTTCAGACGAAATTTGTTAGCCCACGTGTTCTTTTGAAACGTGTCTTGAAGTGTAGTCCAGACAGCGTGTGGATCCGTCGGTTGTCCAACTAAGTACAATTGATCCGGTGAAATAGATAGTACTATATCTGCCAGAGCTTTATTATAATTATTAGCATAGGCATTCTTCACCTCAGTTGAAGCTGAATCAATTGGAACTGTTTTAGATCCATCCGCAAAATCCATCAGTTTCTCTCGTAAGAGGTACATCTTCATTTGTATCCTCCATGTAGGGTAATTATTTCCGTCTAGGGGAACAATCCCCTGTAACTTATTTGAAGACATGTTTTCAAAGTATTTCTTCAATATTTACCAAACATAAACAACCAATGCAGTTAAATTGATTTACTGTTTAACTGAACTGATGTTTTAACATTATTCTAATTCATAAGAATAACTGAATATAATTATTAATATTCAATTGGAACAACAACAGAAATCTCAGTTCGCAAGATCCTTTTTGTTGAAAGTATTTATTATCATTCAATACTATAACAAACATAACCAACCACAGCAGTTAAATTGATTTACTGTTTAACTGAGTTTGATGTTTTAAAATTATTCTAATTCATAAGAATAACTTCACTGACTATAATTATTAATATTTAATTGGAACAGTAACACAGCCTTAGTTCGCAAGAACCTTTTGTTGAAAGACTGTTTACCAAAGGATAAGGTCACAGATTTAAAGGTAATTTGTGACCTCTCTTGACACCTCTTCCGCAAAAATACTAAATCATTATATTATAACACAAGTGCATTTTTCGCTAGAGCAATCATTATAATTGACCTCATTAGCGCGTGATCACGATATGCTTACGCAAGCGTTTTTAGTGATATGTTTCATATAGGTTAACACTTTTTTCACAGCACTTCGTTTTTATTACTATTATAAACTTCTAATTTGTTTAAACATAATTTGATTTATAAACTCTTATCGTTCACTGGGCCCATAACCTGTTAAAATTAGGTTAAATAACAGTGGGTTAACAACGTTAAGACATAGAGTTTATTTTAAAGAGTAAATATGTTATACAATTAGAAGTCTATATAGAGAGATGAGTGAATCATATCTCTCTCTGAGTAATGTTAAAGACAGACTGCCTTCAGAAGCTACCAGTCAGGGTATTTAACCCTCGACGGAAGTGTGATCGACTTTAGACTTTATGTCCGTTTCTCATTAAAAGTAATACATAGTTATTGAAACAATAGGTAATTTAATATAGCTGAGCTAGTCTAACAGGAAGTTAACATTAAATATATAACGAGTGTGTAATACATTTAACTAAAATTTCAACATCATTATCATCAATTCCTATAAAATAGAATGAATTGTAACCTCCTCACACATCCTTAATATGATACATAATTGCTATTGATACAATCCTATCAATGCTTACCTAAATCATCGCAATGCAGTTTTTAAATTGTTTAATCGATGCAGCTAATGTTCCTCATCATTTTGGCTCAAAAACCATGAAATTTTCAGCATATATATGTAAGGGTGTCGCCGGACAATTCGTCGCCTGGACAATTCGTCGCCAGTACAATTCGTCTCCGGACAATTCGTCGCTGATTGATAATAAAAGAGATATAATTTATAATATGACTATAATTGGGGAAAGTGTATTAATTCATTTAAATGGATCTAATTTTTTTCAACAAAATAAGTGGTTGGTATAATTCAATTTTACCTTGTAATATATTGATAATAACAAATAAAATTTATATGTAAGTATATATAATTGTATTTTTTATTTTAATAATATTTTTATTGAAAAGAATAGCACTATTATTCCACTCGTCATTGAATGGTTCGCTAAGTTTAATAACTTTAATTCATCCAAATATGTGGGTTTTTATTGCTGCTTTAAATTTAAATAAGAGAATCAAGCTATAAGGATGAAAATATGAGAATGTTGTTGAAATTTATTTCAACAACATTCTCAAGGTGCTAAAATCCATCAAATAAATACAGGATTAAAAATAGGGGAGAACCGGGAGCATTCGGACAGTTTTGCTAAACTGAATAATTCATAAACCAATTCGAATTTTACTATTTAAAGATTTCTGCATGTAGATAAAACTTCTCACTTCAATTTGTATTAAGACAGTTTTACAGTTTAAACCTTCATTCGAAAGTTATAAGACAAAATGTAAGAGAGATTCAAGTGTTCGAATGCTCCTTCCTAGAGGGAGATTTCGAACAAGCTGTGAGCATGATTCGGACACCATAAAAATGGATAAAAAAAATGGAAATTTGAGTAATTAAACGATAGGATTGAATTTGGATCTACTAATTTAATTGAAATAAACAAAAATGACTTGTTATTCACAGTAATAATTCATTGTATTTGAAATTTTACCATAATTGTAATGATTGAACATTTTCTCCAACAAAATATAGATAGCTTATGAATAATAAATTAATAAATTATCTTTATATTTAATAACTATATATTAAAAACAAATGGTATAACTATTTCCTTTTTTTTTTCTTGGAATTACACCAAAAGTTAGTAAATTCCATAAGTGTAGATCTTGCTACACATCCATTTCAGAAGCTTTTCTGACAGATAATCCTTTTTGGAATTCATCAAATGTTTTTAGAATACCTTCTTTATTACGGCCTCTATCAAATTTACTATTATAATGAAAAGGCATGAATACGATCGTCAATTTGTAATTTAAAGACACTAATATCAAGAGTTGAAACTAATTATATAAACGAATGCTATGTCAATTAAAATAATTAACTTCAAGTTCTGAATGTTCTTTTTAATAAGAATTACTTCAATAAATTGTAATGGTGGACTGAATTGGACACAGAGGGAAGGTTTGGACACCGTCCGAACCAACCTCAACAGAAGTGTCCGATTCATCCCAAATGACACTTCAAAATTAAAAACATCACTATTTTTCTAATTTCATTTGTATTATTTTTTTAACACACCAAATATAACATAAAATATTGATATAATTCATACCTTTGAGACTGAGAATCAGTTTCGTAACATATAGTCCACACACGATCCAATTGAATCACGAAAAATTACATCAATATTGAAGAAAACAGTAAATTACACCTCAGGGGCGAAATACTACATCTCCGCATTGGATCTTTCAAATAGCTGACGGTTAACACGTCGCACACATTCAGTTGCAATAAGCGGTAGTTCCAACAATTATGAACATGTTTAAACGAGTTTATTATAAACCCTATGTCCGAATTCTCCCGGTTCTCCCCTAATCATATCTTAAATGTGATCAGCAATTACGATGCAAATAATATATAATATCTCTTTTGAAGGCCGGTGCTCACAATGTAAAATGTTGACTAAATTTCTTTTATTTCCATATCTCAAATCTGAAATATTGTTGCCTAGAGTCTTTTTCAAAAAATGGACCTGGCAATAATGAATCAATTTTTCGATCTGCCAACAAAGGTAAATGGTTAACATTTGTTTCAGTGATTTTATTCATGAATTTTAACATTTCCTTTGCTATAATATAGCAATGTTAGTTAATAGTTGTTTTTTATACTGTCGACATGAGCTTTGAAATATTATCTTTTTGTTTAGATTTTAATATTTTTTTATATTTGCGATCATGATCAGCTCAGTAAAAAATATATTATGATAAAAAATATAATTTTATATTTACTACTTATATTATAGTAATTTTCAAAAAATATAATTATATTATAAATAATATCTCTTGCATTTTCAAACGGCGACGAATTGTCCAGGCGACGAATTGTCCTAGCACCATTTGTAATACCCCAATACCTTAGCACATATAGATATTTTCAAGGTTACATTCAATATCCCACGAACGATCAATCGATGGTTGCGCTAACGATAGTTTCTTAGACAGCACAGCGCTGTCGATCGATATCGCAGATCGGCCAAACACGCCAAACATTATCCATTTTATTTCAGAGTTGCTATTTTTAAATCTATACAGAAAGATTGTACACTGTTTGTTTTGTTCGTCAGCTAGGTAGGTATGATCGATCCAATATTATAATAAGGGTAAAAGACAGCAAAAAACTTATACAAACATTTTATTACTTCAGATAATTATTGAGAGTTTAAAGTTTAACAAAGACCTGTTTCATTTAATGTTTCGCTATTAAAATTCTAATCGGAAATCAATTACGGAGAGTGCTCAGTCTTCTTCCTCAGTGTTATGTTAGATTTTGTACAATTATTACACATTGTTGTATTTAAAACTTTAAAAAAAAAACACTGTAAAAAAATATTCCGTATCAAATTTTATGTTATTTCCATTACTCTTAGTTCTACAAACTGAGATTATGCAATAAATTCTATCTTCCCTGGAGCATAAACAGGACCTTTAATAATTATTACAAATCCTATATGCAAACTACAATTTTGTCATCAATTTTGTTCACGTCTAAACTGAAATTATCAATGTATTAGCAAAGATCCACTAACTATTAAAACTGTATTTACATAATAATTTATTTATATTTTTACCTCCCACTTTTAAATTTCTTTTTCATATAGATTTCATGATGTATATTGCATGATTGTTTTCTATTGTTTCAACTTCAACATCAACTGTAATGTACTTTTAAATTATTTTCTTAAAGCCTTCTTTAATTTTTTTTTTTCGAATGATTTCTGGAAAATCAGACTTATTTTAGCGATATGTTAACTTTATTGGAAGTACACAAGTTCCATATATACATTCATTCATCGAACTCTTAATAGTTGTAAAAATATTTTTCCCTTTTAAAAAGAAAACATACATGTAAATAGCTATTTACTTTATTAGTGCACAAACTGTACCATGCATCAATTGCACATAAATTCACTATATACTCATACAACAAAATTATAGACAAAACTTGAATTTTGTACAAGAACAAAATGATCCAAAACGCCGTACCCTGAAACTTATTTTTTTAGGCATGTTCTACGGTCCAATGTATTATGGTACGGTTACTTATTTATTTATTTATTTTATAGCGTGTTTCTCCACCACATTCACCACTTGGTGTTCTTGCAGTGATTTTAAGGTTTGTTATAGCACATCAAGAGGGTTATTGAGTGCTATTTCCTCAATGAAGTCGAGGAGCATCTATTGTAGCTTCAAGTCATCTGGAGAAGACCAAGTTGTTCCAAGTAAGAATAGAGCGGGCCGTTTATTTGGCATTTGTCATCTTTAAAAACATCCTTGAGAGTCGAAGGTCCAGGACAACCGAAGAGTTGTCTCCGTTGTGTGTGAGAGAGGCACTCGATGAGGATGTGACCCATGGTTAGGGGCACAATACAATCCTCACAGAGGGGCTGATCTTCTCCAGATATCAGGTATCCGTGAGTGAGAGGAGTGTGGCCTATTCTTGCTCTACAGAGCTTCACAGACCATCGTCGGGGATGAGAGTCTGTGTTCTTCAGAGGGATTGTTGGTAGTGATTCGTGAAGTTTATTGTTATTCAAATTTTGCCATGTTTGGTGCCATGTTTTTTTGATTGACTGTTTGAGGAAGGATTTGATGTCGGATCTTGGAAGAGACAGCGGAGATATTTGCAATCTGGTTATGCTGCTTCTTGCCAGTTCGTCTGCCTGTTCATTGCCCTGCACACCAACATGTGCAGGGACCCAAAATAGGGTGAATGACTTATTGCTGCTTATTATTTGTTGTTGGATATGTTGGATTATTGGATATTCGAGTATGGGGAGGAAAGGGCTTGTATTGCGCTTTTTGAGTCTGAGTGTATTATTACTTCATTTATATTGTTATTTAATATGGTTGCATAGTCTATAGAATCTTTGATTGCCAATAGTTCCGCGGTGTAGACTGATGCTATTAGATCAATTCTGCATTGATGAGAGTGAGTTTGGCAAGTGAAGGCATAACCGACACCATTAGCAGCTTTGGATCCATCTGTGAAGATTCTCAGAGTGTTTATATGATATCTGGAATGACGATTAAATACATTTTTTAGTTGAGAGTCAGTTAGGTCTTGTTTCGGTTTTCTAATAGGTTGGGGCATATTGCGAGTTTGGCTTGCCATAATGGGAGGTTCGGAATAGCCTCGGAGAGAATGCGTGAGCTGTTGAGATTGTAGGTGAGGTGCAAATTATGTGCTCTTTTCATGAAGCTTCTGTTAGGGAAGTTTTCAATTATTGTATCGGGGTTGAGATTATCTTGGTCAATGATGGCGGTATGAAGAGGATGGCTAGGGTTGACAATGAGTCTGAGGTAGTAGTTGAGGTGTTTTAGATAAGATGCATATTGCTGAGGAGGTACAGAAGTGATTTCATGAAGACTGTCAATAGGAGAAGTTCTGAAAGCACCAGTTGCTATTCGGAGAGCGCAGTTTTGAATTGGAGTTAGAGATTTGATGTAGGAGTCTGCTGCTGATGAGAATGCTTTAATACCATATTCAACAATGGGTTTGAGGAGCATGGTATATAATCTTAATAGGGTTGTGCTGTCAGATCCATATTTGGTGTGGGAGAGTTTCTTGAATAGGTTGAGAGTTTTCTGTCATTTGAGTTTGGTGTTTTTAATGTGCTGTTTTCAGGTGAGGCTATTGTCTATGGTTAATCCAAGAAATCGAACGGAGCTGGCGCATTCGATTGGATTTCCTTTAATGGTGAGGTTTGGGGCTAGTTTGGGGCAGTGATGTTTTCTGCAAACATGTAAGGATGTTGTTTTTGCTGGAGAAAATTGGAATCCTGATTTTGTGCTCCATTTGGTGAGGGAATTTATTGCAATTTGGAGTCTGCGTTCAATGCTTTGCGTATTGTATCCTGATGGTGCTAGGACAATTGCCACCCGCGGACAATTGCCACCCGCGGATAATTGCCACCCTCGGACAGTTGCCACCCGGACAATTGCCACCCCCGGACAATTGCCACCCAAATAATTAATATCAGGCCTCTTAACTTTAAAAATGGTGATAAAATATGTATATTATTGTTGTACGATTAATTATTAATTATATACAATATAAGATTAAAAAAATATTATTCAGTTTCTGAATGTGCTTTTTAAATCTTATATTTTTTAAATCTTATATTCTTTAAATCTTATGTTATTGAATACTTTATACCACTTCTTTAGAAAGATTCAAAACTGTTTAATTCCCTTCGTCTATAACATTTTCAGGATTTAGGATTTTAAAAACATATTGTCACAACCCTAATTATATTGTCAGGATTCTTAACTTGTAAATTATATTACTGGGTAGTAATATAAATACCTATTGTTTTTCCTTTAGCAAATAATTATAAATAAAGACCTATTCCGGGCGAGATATTTTAATTCTATTAATGGAATATCGTCTGCTCCAGAAATTTGGTTTACTAATGACTATATCACTGACATCAAAAGGAAATTAAATACAAGGGACTTGAAGAAGCAGTCAGAAAGGAAAGTGGCTCCATGAACAAAGTCATCTACCACCGTGGGTGACAATGCTCATGGATGCAGAAAAGCTACTCTGTGAATGCAGTCACTTAAAAAGGAAAATATTAAATGTGTAATGAATATTCTTAGCTTATAATGTATACAAATAATAATTAATCGTACAAAAATAATATACACTTTTCATCTCCATTTTTAAAGTTAATTGGCCTGATAATAAATATTTGGGTGGCAACTGTCCGGGTGGCAACTGTCCGGGGGTGTCAATTGTCCGCGGGTGGCAATTGTCCGCGGGTGGCAATTGTCCGGTCACGATCCTGATGTATATATTGTGAAATCATCGACATATAGAAGAGATTCAACTGTGTTTGGTACTGCATAAGCTATGGAGTTGATGGCTACTAGAAAGAGTGTGCAGCTTAGTACACTGCCTTGGGGGATGCCTTCTTGAACCGCAATTGAGTTAGATAGAGTTGTGCCGATCCTTACTTTTATTGATCAATTTGTTAGGAAATTTTTGATGAATTTGGGTAGTGGGCCTCGTAATCCTGTGTCATGTAGACTCTTCAACACTCCGCGTCTGCATGCCGTATCGTAAGCTTTTTGAATGTTGAAGAAAACTGCTATTGTGTGAGTTTTATTATCAAGTGCTCGTCTTAGATGGGTTTCCAGTTGGATTAGATGGTCTGTTGTGCTTCTATTTTTTTTGAAAACCAGATTGGCATTTTGCGATGTGGCCACCGGATTCCAGCAACCACATCAGCCTGTGGTTGATAATTTTTTCCAGGAGTCTACAAAGAGTTGATGTGAGAGAGATGGGTCTATAGTTTTCTGTTTTTTTAGGATATTTATTGGGTTTAGCTATTGGAATTATAATTGCTGTGCGCCATATTAAAGGAAAGAGACTTTTTAGGAGTACCATGTTGAAGAATTAGAGGATTATTGATTTTAGTGTAGAATGAACGTGCTTTATCATGTTGAAAGTGATGCAGTATTCTCCTGGGCTTGATTCATGTGTATCAGCTAATGCATGCATCAGTTCAGTTTCAGATATTGGATCGTTGTAAGGTTGGTTTGTGGACGTATTGAAGTTGATTTGACGGAGCTCTTGTTGACGTTTGTAGTTTCTAAATTGAGGTTCAAAGTTGTCAGGGTTTGATACATCAGCAAAATGATTTGCCAGTATTTCGGTGGTTGCTTCTGGGGAGCTTTGAAGATTGCCTTGCCTATATCTTGTAAAGCTGGATGTGGAGATGGGGAAAATTTGCCTTCGATTTTTCTAACTTTTTTCCAGATTTTGTGGAGAGGGCAATTTTGGTTTATTGATTGGATGTAGTTTTGAAATGATTTCTTTTGATTTTTCTTCATGATAAATCTTGAATTAGCTTTTGCTCTATTGAATCTGATTTTATTGTGTAATGTAGGATTGTTTCGGAAAGCCTTTTCAGCTCTGACCCTCTCCCGTTTCGCCAGTCTGCATTCTTCAATCCACCAAGGTACTGGTGGTTTGGTTAGATTGCCTGTTGTTTTGGGGATGCTGTGGTCTGCTGCATCAATTATACAATTTGTTATCCTGTTAAGCGCTTCATCTATTGAGTCTTCGTTTATATTGAAATTTGTATTAGTGAGGTTATTGAAAAGTAGCCAATCTTCATTTTGAGTTTTATATCTTGGGTTACTATTCAGGATGATAGGGGCATTAATGAATGTCAATTGTATAGGGTAATGGTCGCTGGAGAGAGTACTTTTAAGACTTTGAAATTCAGAAGATCGTAGCATTGGGATGAGCAGATGGCTATATCTATTGCTGTTAAAGAATTGGTTTGAATATGATGGTGGATAGGAGATCCATCGTTTAAAGTGGAAATGGGATAATTGAGCAGTATGTTTTCAAACATTTGTCCCACAGTACATAGAATAGTATAGTACCCCAGTTACATGTATTATTCAAATTTATTCTCGGTAGGCTGTGACGTCATGTATGTAAACAAGAGGTCACGTCATAGTAAACAGAATTGCTGTGGGTCACGTGGAATAGAGAATTAAGATGGCGGCCAACGCGACCGATCTGACTAATGATCTAATTATCTTGAATAAATCGTCTTCTTCAAGAATAATTTTTTTTTACTTTTTTGGGTGTAAAAAGACCAGTAGCAATTTCATCAACAGTCATTTTTTAATTTTCGTCCGTATGACTATAAAGATTGGATAATAGCATGCGGTAATGTGGAATTAAAAAAAATATCACCGAAAACGTTATTTAACAAAAGTTGGGTGTGTTGCAGCCATCTTTTGTGTTTGTACTGTACGTTAAACGTACGCACCATTGTTGACATGTGACGTCACAGCCTACCGAGACACGCGTAATATCCCCCCTATAGCTCTGGGATACTATATATTCTCTGTACTGTGTTTGTCCTCTTGGGTTCGTGTCGTTGCCACCCCAGATGGGGCTTTTTGCATTTATATCTCCCATCAAAATTAGTGGTTGTGGTGGCTGGTTGATGAGGTTTTCTATTTCTTGTTGCTCTATTTGGTGATGTGGGAGGTAGACACTGCAAATGTTATATGTTCTATTCAGGTAAAGTTTGATGGCAACTGCTTTTAGAGTTGTCTGGAGTGGGATATTTTCGTATTGTATCCTCTTATGGATGAGGATAGCAGCTCCTCTCCCGTGACCATCCTGACGGACAGGGGCACTGTGTACTATAGAATAATGGGATGGGGGATTTGGAACACTATTGGACATCATGGTTTCTTGGAGACAGATACAGAGAGGAGTGTATTTGTGAAGTAGTATTTTGAGATCAGTGAACGATCGATGTTCTGTACGATCTCATATTCCATTGCATTATTGTATCAGAGTGCATGGTTATTATAAGGTTATTAAGTCGTCCAATGGGTCTGGTGGGAGTTTCTGGTTGTGAGTAATTGGGCTAGATTTGTCGTCTATTTTAGATAATTTCGGGCGTGCTCTATTGTTTGGATTTTGGTCATCGGATGGGTTTCTTAGCCTCTTTGCGTTGCTAGACTCCTGATCCATGTCGTCATAACAAGCAATTGCTGCGAACGCTCCCATCATCTTTGAGACAGACAAGGATCTTCTCCGTCTAACTGTCCCACTCCTGCTCTCTGCACTCTCTCCCTTTCCTTTCCTTTTTCCGAACTTTCTCCACCCCGTTATACCTTCCTCCCCTTGACTTGCTCTCAAACTTGAAGTTGAGGGTTGGGCAGTTTTATTTGAGAGCTTGTAAGTTCTGTACTTTTGGTTGTAGGTTTAGTTTGTTTCTTTTGAGGTCCAGGGCTGTTTTCTATATGGTTGTTTTCATCTTTGTGAGGTGAACTGGGTGTATGATTTTCAGTCTGTGCTATTTGTTCTGGCTCGAGATTGTTGATGGTTTCATTTTCTCTTGTGGTTGGTGGAGGTTTCTCGTTTTGCTGAGAGAAATTGTCAAAATTGTATTGTTTATTTTGTTTTGCATAAGATATCCTGACTTTGGCTTCAGCATGTCTGAAAGAAATTTTTTCTTTAGATTGTACTTTGAGGATTTCTTTTCTGAGTAGGTAGTGTGGGCAACTGTTTGAGGAAGCTTCATGTCCACCTCCACAGATGACACATATCTTTTCATTCGTGTAGGTTTCTTCATCTTTGTGGATTTTTGAGCATGTGTCACATGTCAACTCTGTACTTCTGCATTGGTTCCTGGTATGGCCAAGTTTTTGACATATTTTGCACCTCATTGGAGAAGGATAGTATTCTTCTACCAATTCACAGTGCCACTGGTTTAGTCTGATGAGAGCTGGTAGTGATGAACTTTTGAAAGTGAGTAAAAATGTATATGATTCTGCTCTATTATCATTTGTTGATTTGAGATGAGTTATTTCAGTTACTCCCTGGTTGGAGAGTCTGCGTTTTAAATCTTCTTCAGATAGATAGGTCATGGTTTTACTTTTTACTATGCCTTTTGTGAAGCTTAGGGTAGGATCTAATGCAGTTGTTACTGGATGTTCAGCAAGGGTTTTTAGTTTTTCAATATTTGTAGACTGAGATTTGGAAGAGGTTTCAACAAGAAGAGATGTTCTTGATTGCTTTTCTATGCGTATGAGGTTTCCAATTTTCTTTGTGATGTCTTGTTCTATTTCAAAAGTGTTGAGGTCTCTGCTAATGTCTAGCCCTGGGAAGGTAATTGTGTAGAATTTTGGGTGATAATCGGTGCTGTAGAATGAGGCAGGTCGCACTTCTAGATCTGCTTTTCTGTCTTCTCTGGAACCTGAAGTTAACGTGACGTGTTTGTTATTATTATTTAATTGAGTTTTGTTAGTTTTTGAGTAGGATATTGCTCTATTATTTGACGAGGGTTCTGATGGTTTTGTTGTAGAAGTGGTTTCTGTTGAGTTTCTATTTTCAGGAGAGTCACTTTTAGTGATGTTCATGTTCAAGTCCAAATCGTGATCAATAGGTTCATCCAGATTTTCAGAGTTATCAAGGTGATTGTGTTGTAGAGTAGTTCCATATTCGTATCCAGGTGCAGTGTCGTTTGTTGTCAGGGTGTCGCTTGGTTGGACCGGGAGATTCTTAGCACCCCCTTGCCCCCCACTCAGCGACGAAAAATCAAACGATTTTTCGCTCTGGCGACTTCTGATGAAAATCAAATTCATACTTTCCAATGGGAGTGGTTACAGTGGCAGCGATTTAGTCGTCAGATACGTACGAAGTCGTCAGAACAATTTCATCGTTCAAATGAGTTTGATTTTTTCTTGCGACTAGCTACAGATTCGGTCATTTTTGTGTTTAATTCTCTAACTTTTGATTGTTGTTACTGTTTACCCATACGTTTCGGAAATATATTATTAGATACTATTAGGAATAATACAGATATTATTTAATTATATATACTTAATATATATTTTTTTTATATAAAGGCTTGAATTGGTTGCTACTCTGTACGTTTATTTTTTCAATAAAATTCAATATTCTTATAGTTATATAAAAAATATTCTCCTTATTTTTCTATTTAGGTATTTAAAAAATTATGTGCAGTGAAAATAATAATCAAATTAGCGTCGCGTCTACTATTTCAGAGGCACACAGGTAGATTTTTAATTCCTCCCGAAAATTGCCTCAAATAAACATAGTTTAGACCCCAAAATTAATTGGGCAGAAACATACTGACGATCAGAAATCGGTACAGTGCAACCACCTCGCACTGACGATATAAAAATCGCTCGAAAACGCATCCATAATAACCATACCCTAAGCTTCGAATGGTACCTCAGATGTAATCAAATTATAATAACCAAAGTGAAGATAACCTTATCAAAAGTATGGACATACGATGACAATATATTGAAGTTTGTTATCCATTGTTTGTATTCCTTTTCTGCATTTTGAGTGCTGGGATCCGAGGTGAGTTTGCAGGATAGAATTAGGGTAACCTCATAACTATTAACTAGGGTTGTGACAATATGCATTTCCGAATATGCAGTATATGCAATGGCAAATATAGTGCATATGCAACAGCTTTTATGAATTTGAGAAAACGCATATGTTTTGCATATAAAACATAGGCACTTGAAGATAATGCATAAAAGAAAAGGCATATGCATTTGAAAGGAAGGCAGTATATGCACTTCCAGCTGTTTATATCTGGTGAGAGGTTGAACAAACACCCTAATTTATTAGATATATACCTTTAAGAATAGAAACTAGGTATTTACTGACCACCTGTATCTATAATCTATTACTATTATTATCCTACTCTTCATTTCTATTACTGTAGCTGTTACTTTTAGCTTTATGGCGCCATATAGTTAACCATATTCTCTAATTTTCGAACAAAAATTTAAAATCATATTCATCAGGAAAAGTAAATGATAGAACACTTAAATAACTGGTAGCCATGAAAATTCCCTTCTCTAATATAGTATCCTATAGTGCCAACAATATAATGTGTTTTTCTCTGAAATAATTGAGTCTTTTAAAATACTTGACATTTCAAATTCTGAGCATTACTATTAAATGCATAATAATGCATAACATATGCAAATGCATATTGTTAATTAATTTAGTAGGGGTTTAACGTCTGCTTCGGAACCAAATGCCATATCACTGACGTCAAAAGGAAATTGAATACAAGGGACTAGAAGAAGCAGTCAGAAAGGAAAGTGGCTCTATGAACAATGTCACTTACCACCCGTCAGTGACAATGCTCATGGATACAGGAAAGCTACTCAGTAAATGCAGTCACTTACCAAGGAATGTGACGAAAAGAGGAGATATAGTAAATCAGGCCTACGAGTCTACCTAGCACAAAAATCTAAGACCTTGTAGTTGAAGAGCATAACCCTAGCGCTATCCTCTAAAATTTCAAGTAGCGTTAAAAAAATGATAAACATGATAAAAATCAAAAAAGACGATCCATAATCCAAATTACAACAGTTCGGGGCCCAAGGGACGCCATCCCCCTTCTCTTCCATTCACAACAGACAACTTCAGGATAGGCATATTGATAAAAGTATATACATATTTATAAATGCATATTCATATTGGCAAAAATGCATATTTATAATTTATTATGAGGTTATTTAAACTCAACGTTGAAGGTTTTATCAGGTTTCAAGCTTTCGAATAGAAAGATTTCTATTCATCATCAGGAGAAAGGTGGAAAACCTGGACCTGACAATGAATTTTATGACCAATAGTTGTATGTTGGATACCGTCTTTCTATTTCAGCTAACTATCTTTTTGTTTATTATTATTAATTAATCTATTAAAAATCGAAATATGAAACCAAAATTAGAAAATTTGATACTACCTATAGCTACTGTTGACAACATTCATTCCCTAGAAAAATTCTACTTTCTTTATATTTGTAACAGTTATAGAGGAGCGATAAAAAACAGTCAACCTCTATAACTATATGTCTAGTTCTTTCTGTTAATTTTTCTGTATTTTATTAGTTCTATCATTATTGTTATTAATATTTTTTTTTTAAACTCAACGTTGAGTTTAAATAATCTCATAATAATATGGATTTCCCGGTTGAGTTTAAATCTTTTCCATCATATTTATAATTGCATATGCATGTTGATCAATGCACTTGCAAATCTAATAACTAGCATATGCGTTGTAGAAAAGCATATGCAATGTCACAAACCTACTCATAACCTGTCAATTACTAGACAATGTCAGTAAACGGAAAATGGGCGAGTCTACTAATCCAACCTTCCAAAATTATGAATTTTCCTTTCATGACTACAACTTTCGTACTACTTTGAGCCTAATTTAGTCACTCAATACTGACTGATACGTTACTCTCTATGAAAATTTATATATTAAAGTAGCATGATTTATACTTTTACAGGGTGTCCATGAATATCTGCATCTCCTGTTAGTGCTAATAACACTGCCAATATTTTTTTTTATATTTACAAAGATGAGACCAAAGCAACGAATAATTAAGAATCAGACAAATTTAAAATACCTTAGAGATCTTACAGTCAGCTTCCTGCCAGATTTGAGAGAGTCTGCCTTGTTGATGACTGATCCTAGAGCTTTCAATTTTGAACCTAAAGATTAATTTGTCTTTTCTGATGATAGTTTTTGAAGTGATCGAAACTTCCTGCAGTATTTGGCTTGCACCTCTTTGAATGGTTTAGCCTGCAAATAAGTAGTGACGCAAAAGACTTTCCTTTTTCGTCCAAGCCATTTTAAATGTCAGATTATTAATTATTCGTAGAGATGTCTCCTTGCAAATATATAAAGTAAGAAACATAACATTAATATTGGCAATAGAAGCGTTAAAATGAAGTACAGGCAGACCCCGCTTCAAATCAAAAATGGTACCTCACATTAACTTGGAAATAGAACTTACAGCGAGAGAGACCCCCCTTCAGTTTAGCATTGTTACTCCAATCATTTCATTTTCTATCAGCAAAAATCAAAGAGCGTTTGCATGGTAAATCTAATACTATGCACCATATTTTTATTGTTCCTTCAATGTAAAGAAAATTATTTAAAATAATTTTCCGGTAAAACTGATGTTAGTAAGCTCTATGTCAACTCCGCTGTCGTCCTGTTCTGCCTGTAGTCAATAACATTAGCATATTTGAAATTATTAAGCAGCCATCCACACAAACTAAAAACTATGCAATAGAAATTTTTCATGTAATTTTCCTAAACATGATAATACTGAAAATTTCCTGTCTATGCACTACTTAGATGAAGTTATTTTCAATATTAGTATATAGAAAATTGATTTTTTTTAGACTATTCATAAATCATTTCAACAAAATAAATTTCCTTCATATTTCCATTAACTACGAGTAGTTACAAGGAATTTATTATATATTAAAGATACTCCACTATATTCATAATACAATGAACAGCTAAAGACTCACACACGACTTAACTTCACCTTAAATAATTCGTAAAAATATCACCAAGTTAGTTAGACAATTAATTTCTATTCAATCCTTGGTAAATCCATTTTCATTAATAACCAATTGATTCTACAATAAACTAATTGGAACTTATTCTAAGCACATTTAACTTTTTAGTCAGAAGGTAGCATACAAAGAATCAAAGTAGAGTTTCTTAACAAGTTTCCTCTACTAAATTGAGATGAGGTGAATAAAAAATTAAATCTTTTAAACTAAATTTTATTATCCGAAGAATGAAAAATTTACCGCATTTGAATAATTAATTATTCGATACAAAGAAAGTAACAAAAGTTCCAATGGATTAATATTTGGCAGTGAAAAACTTAGAATTGTGAAGTTAGTAAAGATTAATATTAAACCTAAAGAATAAAATAAGTAGAGAGAGAGAGAGTACATTCAACAATTAAATATTCATTTCCTAGCTTGTAACCGGTATTTGAAAAGTCAAGCAACTAATTACATAATTTGTGATCTAACTTTAAATAGGCGCAAAACTCTGAAAACTATAAACATGAACTACACTTAAAACTATATTCAGTTCGTCATGATTTTTGATTTTTGGTTGCAACATTAAATACTTAGTACGAATCAATAAACTTCCATTGAATATCATATAACAAAATATTTCTAACTAGTTTTTCGATCTACAAGCTACACTAACATATAGTTTGAGATTAGGCGTAATACAAGGCAAGTCTCGAATAGTTACTCCTTATACAGTGTTGCCACCACCAGTGCCTTCCAACTGAAAAATAAAATAAAAATGCAGTCAAGTCATTTACTATGAGGAATTTAATAAGTCTAGATATGATTATACCTTTCCATTTGCCTAAAATGTTTGATGGTTTTATAAGAATTTCATTCTTTTGTAAAGCCATAAAGCCATGAAGAAGAATTATTTTTTCCATTTTCAATATTGATCTATCATTAATTGAATTTTATTGTACCATAAGGACAAACAAAATTGCATTATCGACTTACCTCGATAGCATAGGAGCGAACCACAAGAATGAAGTAGAGAATAAAGCCATAGACAATTACACCGATAATGATAGGAACGAAAGCCAGAGCTATGGCACCTGTGATGACCAGAGTAACGACAGCGATGAGAGTCAGCACAAACTGCACGTACACCCAAATCCAGAGGTACCTGGGATTGCTCTGTAACAAACAACAGATATCAAACAATCTAATAAAAAAACAAAATTCAATCTACCAAATTCAAATAATTAGTTTAAATTTACATGTAGTTACTGCATAACAAAAAACTAAGTCCAAAAATGCCATACCTTGTAAACTCCAACGAAAAGCATGATGGCGATAACCAACATAATCAGGGCAATGACGACATTGATCCAACTGCTCTGGTGACCTGAGAAGAAACGATAGTGAGTGATTGAAATCCTAATATTGTCAAATAAAGTACAAATTTGCTTTTAATACTAGATACACTTATATCTAAGTAATTACTAAACATTATTCACTCAACAATCAAACTATGTTTCTCAAGTAAAATGAACTCAAAAGTTGTAGTTTGAAGAATTTGAATAAAACATTTTTAACAAGGTAAAAAAAAACCCACTCACTGTTTCTGACAGCATCATTGATGTTGTTAGCCGCTTGGATAATGGCTCCGATCTGAAACAAAAAACTGTTAACAAGTGATCTGATATTTCACCTACAAAATCATATGTGACTAAGTTACCTTTGTAATTCATATGAAGACAAACCTATTTTCGAAGAACTTAACATTCGTAGAGAGTTCTCGAGGAGGATCTATTGCAAACAAATTAGTTTCTTATATATATTAGTTGGTACAAAATGAGAAGCAGCATTCATGCAATTTTTGTTAATTTTGGTAGGGTGCAACAACTATAGCTAAATAAAGCAATATCTATAGTGAGAAATTCAAATATTTCCTATATATAATATACTAAGATAGCTCAGTAGCCAAAAAAGTGGAGACTCCAAAAATAGCATAAAATTGTGACTAGAAATTTAAAATTCACTTTCGACTAGATCCTTTTTTGACTATAGAATCAATGAAATAAAAGGCAGTCAGCATCAATATGATGAGTGTTCTGTCCTACTGAAGTGGTTTCCACTTGATAGGGTTAGGTTAGCCTCTAAGTTGGGTTGTTGGAAGGGGGAGGACTATCCAACTGTAAAAGATAAGATTGGCTTTAGTACTTGAACAGGATCTAATTTCTCCATCTCTTGATTCAGCATCTGTATGGCTGAAGATTTCAGTAGGTTATTTCTCACCTCAAACCCATAAGACCGAACCACCAGAATGAAATAGATTGTTATGCCAAAGAACACCAGACCGAATATAAAGCCGAAGATGTCGAGAGAGAGGATGAAGGCTATCACCAGTAAGATCAGAGCTATAATAGTCATCACAAACTGACAATAGACCCATAGGAAGATGTACCGAGAGTTCTCCTATTGCGAGGGATAGAATTTAGTCCACCATTTAGAGGGTTGTTTCATATTTGTGAACACTCGCAACTGACCTTTTTAATGCCTACTATGAGCAAGATAACTATAACGAAAATTAGTGCGTTGATAAACACAGGGCCCCAACTAGCAGAGTGATCTGTCGGTTTGGAAATGGTAAATAGGGTTAGGTGGATTTACAGCAGGAGAGATCAATAGAGTATCATGCAGTTGCTTCAATCTCCTCATTTAGATATGAACTTTCATCAATCTGAATATGTTTTATCAATGAAGACCATTATGATTGAAGCTGTCATCTGAATATCCTTACTGTTTTGACTTTTCACACATACAAATAACATTCCCAGTTAACTAACGCATCTAAACATAAATATTCTAATGTATGACTTTTTATTGTTCCTATTTTAATGGTACTCTGATGCTTTGAACGTAAACATATTTAGATGTCTACCGTATATCAAGTAGACGCCCCTTCTACGCATTCATGATGACAAAGCAAATTCAATGAACATTAGTACTGAATGGGAAAAGTTCAGTCAGAATAGGAGAATGAACAATTATGAGGTTAGTAATAGCGTACATACGTTTGACAGTTGCGTCCACAATGCTGGTCACAATGTTCACAATGGAACAGATCTGTCAAAATAGGTTAGTGTTTAGGAGCATGCAAGAGTTAGATAGAAAGTATAGCGTTCAAAGAAGTACATTAGTGTTAGTAGATAGTTTCGACATTTAGCATGCAATACGTGTTCTGAAATAAACAGCTCCATAACCTACTTCCCAAGTTTAAATGCTTTAAGTGCACGTGTTTCAGGTACATATAGGTATAACAACTAAATATGATGAGCAGTTTTTAAGATAAGTATACAATACCGGAAACTAATGCTTGCTAATTATACCTCAGCTGAACCCTATTGTTCTAGTAAACTGAACTGTGGAGAGAATTTATATGTTGAACTGATATCAATTTATGAATGATAAATGCACTTTCAACATTAATCAATTATCCACTATTATTTAAATAGGTAGTAAATCTGTTTAAGAATGTCCATTACTTACTTGTTAGGTAGAACACTTTGGTGTCTGCATTTCAACAGGAAATGTGAAATGTCAAACGATAACATTACCGTTACCTCAACTTACTGTATGATGGAACACTTAAAACATAGGATAATAGGTATAGATACTAAAAGAAACAGTGAATCATTGTAGACAGTGCCCATTTCACTGCATTGCTCACCAGACAGACGATAGCAGTGACCCAGGCTCCTGTTCTCAGGGTGCACCCACAGCAGCAGGAACCCAAAACACACTTGCGCTCCGACATCTGAAACATAAACAACAGAGTGAATAACTATACATTGAAATAGAGTGAATAACTATACATAGGATGAATAGAAATAGAATGAATAACTACATTGCAATAGAGTGAATAAAGTCACCTTGCAATATGCTGATACAGCATTTAATTGTATCCACAGTAACTGTTTTTCTGTGACAAGTGACAACGTAAAGAAACTTTGAATGCTATGAGAATTTTTCCCATCACTCATTTGCGGTTGATGGCTACAATGCAATACCACAAATATTTATATTGCTATACACATCACTAGTTTATTAAATACAGGCACACCAGAAAATTTGTCTTAAGGTACACTTGAGAACTACTATATTACCCTCATTTCACTTCTAACATATTTCGATGTAACCATTCACGGAACGTTACAATTTACTGAAGATTATATAGAAATATTTCTATATACAGTTTTATATTAGAAATTTATAAGATAATAACTTTTCGAACTATAGAGGTATTAGGTATAGTTATTTTTCTTTTAGAAACCTGCTCTAACCGTAACAGGTTCATGCAAATCATCGGAATATTTTAAATTCTAGTGCCCATTTAAATAAAGGCATTACACACGAGTTCAGTAAGCTTACAATGGTTAATATAAATTTACCATCTTTATGAATATTGTAAACATGTCACTTATTATGAATTAAATGTTCAGGATATTCACCAATTGAATTCAATGTGTAGCTTCATACTGTGTAATACAAATAAATAAACAAATTGTTATTAGTAGCTGACTGGTTTTGTTATCAGTACCTATGCATTTATTATGTAGTTACTATATTTATTATATAGGAAAAAATTGAATAGTGGGAATATCAACGCGCAATGCGAATAAATAACTGATGTAGTAAAACAATGAAACTGTTCAACTCGGAAGAAACGAGCTCAATGGGTTCCAATTGGTCTGAATTGGAAGCAATCATGATGAACTATTATTTAAATTAAGTTTTGAGGCTATTTCTACTTGCTGTAGAGAAAGTCCTACTGTTATCGTGAGGAGAGTAGTTATCTAATTAACTAAGAAATATTTAGCAATTGTCCCCTCATAACACCAACTTACTTTACATACTTTAAACTAAGAAATAATCCCAAATAATTTAAATTAAGTCAATATTAATATCTAGTATATTTAACCTATCTAGAAGCATATGCATTAACTTTTAAAAATAATTCACTTGCGTTTTGTTGGGAATTTAAGGCGTATGCTCAATTATACTGAAAACTAAACCTTAACCATTAAATTATAATAAAAATAGACTAATAAAATAAAGCAAGTAGAAGTCTTTCACCATACAAAGCGTATTATTTATTAGAACAAAAAACACTGGGCCCCACCCAGAATACACACAGTTTGTTGGGAGCGAAACCTAGTTACTCTACCTACATTAAACTATTTTAGCAGTTCAAAGTCAACCTAGTTTTGAATTTTAATGCCTAATAACCTACATTTATTGGTTTGTAGATTAAACTAACTAACGACCTACATATGAAGGTTTATTTTTCAACTAAAGATCAACAAACTTCTTCAGATTTAACGACCTGCAAGTAATATAGCACAGACTCAACAACTTCCTAGTTGTATTCATCGGACAGGCAGCGTATGCTAAACCGTGCCAAGTTTGAAATGAGATTGGCGCGTCAAGTGTTCAATAGAAGATAGCTAGGAAACTGCAATCTATATATTCGCTACATCTGTTTACTAGACCCATAAATACGGTTACTAAGCATGTTCAAAGTTCATAAAAATATAGTAAAGCGACAGACTGTAAGAATATACTTCATATAGTAGCAATATATTGAAAGTGTTAACTACGCAAGTGTAGTCCTTTTCTTTAAAACTAATCATACAAGTAGAGTGGAGTAGGTATTCTCAACCGTTTTGCAATGGATGCACGAGATCTTTACATGAATTACATCTTGCCAAAGAGAAACAGGTTTTTTCCCCACGAATTCTAGCAAGGAATGCTCAATAGGAGTCCTAGGAGAGATGATCCCTAGCGTCACATTTCTTGTCGACATTCGACCTAATTGGCACCCTTACACCGCCGTGAACATGCAAATGATACAAACAGGATGTCAACATCATTGTGTGAAGCAACTAAATCAGTAGTCTAGTATTGAATAGCGCATTTCACCTCAAATTAAATAATATTGCAATTATATAGAAAAGAATAACTTTGCTTCTAGAAATAGTAATGAGATACAATTGGATATTGCTTATTGAGAAAGAAGAATTATTTACGTATAGAAAAATTTGGTCATCTTTATAAGTTTAACACAGAAGTGAAAATTGCGTAAAAATTATCCAAACTGGTTCTATTACACATCCATGTAGTTTATACCTGCCTCAGGCTGCATTGTAATTTTAAAAGTGTGTAGTATTGAAGAAGGCGGTTACAATGAGTTGGAATTCAAGGCCATGGATATTTTGCCTGCTTTGGGTGCAACAAGTGTCTGCACTTGTTTGGCGGATGTACAACCCACGCTCACCATGCACTTCGTTAGAAGAGATTGAGCATACATTGGAGATAAATACATACAGGACGTTATTGGCTTAATTATTTCATAGATTTATTAGTGTTAAAATAACTAAGGTAACATTAAATTTGCCTATTATATATTAACGTTATCCCTATTATATAGTAATTTGTTAATTCTAATTCCTAAGGCCAAAGAGTTCATTAACATTAGTTCACACTATGGATGGCACTGCGACTTTCCAATGTAGTGACAGTAGAGTCACTGTATAGGGGCTAGAGAGCTAATTACAGGTATGACGTCACAGTGAAGCTACAGTCGGCAACAGGAGAGGGTACCAGTGACATCATAAAGAGGAGAATGAAATGCTCTTTATCACCAAGAGGAGGCAATGTGAACATACTCTTAGTGTTCACTCTTTCCACAACATACCCCTACCCTAGTCTCCGACTGTTATATCAGTGACATAAACCCTGAAGAATGCATAGTCGTGTAAGGGAAAACATTTGAACTTTCGAAGAGTAATTTAAGTGGTCTGCAGGGTTAAAGTTAATGATTAATAATAATTGAACCACAAAATGTGCAAATACCCGAATAAGAATTAGATAAATTAATATTTAATTATAATTGTTAATACTAAATGTTCCTAAATCTGTACTGTTCCTTAGTTTGAACACCTAGTATGTACAGAAATTGAGACATACATACTACATAGTTTGTACAACTACACACAAACATAAATAGTTGTACAACTACTATGTTAAGACATACATCATTTTTATAACTAGTATGTGGTCTCTTTCATAGGTACCAGTGCAAAGTATAACAAGCCATGCGATGTTTTACGCATAACATCAGTGTTATAATATCACGTTACAGGAGTTCATACAAGTAAATACAAAGAGCTGTGTGAGTAGAGGTGAGAGAGAGAGAGAGAGAGTTGCTGTGTAGTGTCACACATGTGTATGTACACAGATGTACGATTCACGGAACAAGTGTTGAGAGCTGGAACTCTTCCTCGCATTTGCTAGGTACAGTTTGTAACAGGTGTGACTCATCAAATTCTATGTATATTGAAAGAGAAAAGTAGTAAGACTAGGATTAAATGCGATAACTATTTACAGTAAGATTAATAAAGTACTGTAATTATCTAGTTAAAATTAGACGAGCATGATAGTTAGAAATAGTAGGAAGAGGAATGAAGTAATGTACCTATAGTCAGCCCACTGACGTGATCATAGTACTGCACCTTAAATATAGACTTTTAAGCTCCACAGACTGGTTAAGATAGATGCGTCTCCTAAAGCTTACAATTCAGATCAGGTTTCATCTTAATAGTGTCAGCTTCAACATGCACTTGACAGTAATAGTTTGTAATACTTCATTCATTGACACCATTACAATGATCTAATAATTATTAAAGCCAAGTGATAGGAGACAGGATTGGAGCCTCAGAACCTGTTTGCTAATTTGATCTCTGAATCAGAAAGTGGATGCATGACAGCTTGACAAATAATAAACTTATTTACTAGATTTTGTTATTGTAGAACTAATTATATTGAAGATAGACTTAAATTATTTGAAGGACTTAAATCATACACACGAGTGCTAAATTTAATAGCAGAACCTTGTATTGTGACCATATGCTAACACCAGTAGAATGTTCAGAAAGTGATAGCCTAGCTGAAGAGGCTCAGTCCAATAAGGCAAGTGAACCTTCAATGCAGCAAGTTTCAAGAGAGAAGATAGAGACTAGTACCAGACAACTAGTGCTGTCAGTGTTTAATATTCAGTGAAACAAAAGAACTATGATAGTTACTACTCAATTAGATCATCAGCTTAGCTCTCATCACCATCCTTGGTCTTTCAACATATCTAATTACTATTAAGGTTACGGGTATCACTATACTAGAATATATTTCACTATAAGCATCGAAATGTATTTGGATACTCTCAGTGATAGCAAATCACAAACTAAGTAAACAGTTCCAAGTGCTACTGTAACTTCAAGCTTCACTAAACATCTTGCATTATATTTATAGCTGCTTCTTTCTTTATATTGAAGTCTTTGAGCATGACGACCTGCAGCCAAGGGTGATAATAATGTCTATACACATCATATTTCAACAGAGATTCTTCGTGCCTTTCCTAAAGATACTAATAAATGACTAAAGCACATAGCATAAAAGACCATGTTCTTTTTCTTTCCAGTTTTTAGTCAATTTCACTGGAGTTAATAAAGAAAATGGAGGTATATTAATATAGGTAAGCTAACTACGTGAACAAGTTTATAAACAAACATTTCATTAAAATATTCGATGAATTCACCAACAGTAATCATATTCAATTGTTGTTCATAAAAACTGGTATCATTACACTTTATTTTATTTAGAACACAAGAATTTAATTATACAAGTGTATTTGGTAACATGATTCAAGATCGTAGATACAAACTTCTTTTGCTAGAAATTATACGTGTGCTCGATTTTAAGCATTTTCCACTGTACCATATTTTAATGTTACTCTCTCTCTCTTCAATGGAATTTCAATTGTAATTATATATTCTATGTACTTAATTAAAAAACAAGTAAATATTCCAGAGTGATGATGTCATGACTAGTCACGTGCATCCTCTACAGTCATCAACAGAAAAATAGAATATTACGTCACGCACAATACAGCAGATCTTTTCACGATGTATTGGCTTACATTAACAAATTATAAATTATCAATATTTCTATATGTTTTTACACGACAGTTCATTAGGGAAAATGTCATTTTATTCTTAAAATGTGATTTGCACATCCTACTATAACAGGTTAAGTGAGTAATAAATTAAATAATTGAAAGTAGATACAGTCTAAAATTGGCCCCAGAAAGTTTGTGCTATATTGCAGTACGCGTTGCCATTATAACTTGACGTGTGAACTGCTTTCACCAAACAACAGTTAAGGAACTAATGAAAACGAAATAGAAACTATGAACTCATTTTACAAAAAGAAATGGTCATTTATTTCAATCTTTCAATTGACCAATATTTCAGTACCAAACTTGTCATGGACATGTTACCTATTGGTATGTAAGTTTATGCAATCATTCAGTAATTGTACTGATCATTTAAATATGTAAATTATTAATTCATTGGCCAGACATTTATGTAGGAAATGAAGGATTAGTATTACAATTACAAATATTTATATAATTGAAATTTGCGTGATCGTATGAATCACAACCGTTTATTCAGCGTTGTAAAAGAAGTTGTAAAAGAACATACGAACTCTTTTTTTATGCTTTTAACCTCTTTAAGAGATAACTCACAAGAGGTTTCATCAAAATCGGAGAGCTTAAGTTTTATCTCGTCATTAAGGGTTAATAGCACTTGAAATAAAGTGACTAAACTCTCCTAGTAAATAAGAGTGCAAGTTCCTAGATAAGAGATTTAAAGCGAAGTGTATCAAAGGATAACAAGAGTTGTGTCCTTCTAAAGACTGTAACTTAATAGCATCCACACAATCAGAGCAATCAACAATATTGACAGTAAATAAAACACCGAGAGAAAATAGGAGTCACTAAATACTTATATACTCAGCCTCTATATATAAGGAGTAGTAGAAAAGTGTCCCTCACTTCTTTTAGCTTAGAATACATAAAATAAAACAATACATTTCGATCAAAGATTTGATTCAGATGTGCATATGAAACTTATTGAGAATAATTGCACGTTAGATTTTTAGTATTAAAATTATACCAAACTTATAGCATCATATGCACAGCTGTTAATTGATACATGCGTTCACAACTATTGTATGTACAGTTTGAGAAAAATGAATCCCTAATATTTTACACATCTCCGAAAAGAAACTTAACTAATTGCAATGCTTGTAGATGTTTTATAATTGGTCCGAGTTCAAGACAACAAAATTTAGATTTTTTGAAATAATAGAAAATTTAAAAAAAACTTGTTGGAAAAATTAACATAATGTGTAGGCGCTTTTCTTTGATAGTTTATCATGTTTAGTCTATAGCAGTGGGGTGACCAGCACCCCTTGTGGGAATATGTGCCGTTAATATCTTACAGAATATACATGAAGTATATTTACTATTTCTCACATCATAGTGACCAAATATATTATAGATAATTATGGCATTTATATTTATTTCAATGCAATAAAATGCTCAGGGGGTGCCTGAGAAAACCAAGGGGTGCGAGAGAAACATACTCCTAGAACCACTAGTGTACAGCACATGTCTTAGCAGTGTAGGTACATGCCTGTAGACTGTATGTAGGTATAGCACAGACCACACCTCTCTATTTTTAGAGCACAGGGTAAACAGAGCCTTATTGACACTATACACAAAGAGCCCTGTTGGTGTCCCCTTTATTTGGAGGCATTTAAACAGTATTCCTTTGTTAGGTTTAATAATTCCCAATCACAGGATTCGAAACACCAAAGATGGCAGACTAACTTTTCCTCTAAATCGCATCAGTTTTCTCAGCACCATGTAGTTTTTTGAGCGTCAGTACCGGTTGATTAAGTCATTTGATGGGACACTATTTAGAAGGGTCAACATCATTAGAGGGTCAGAGCAAAGACTGGAAAACTAAACTGGCAAAGACACCATTACCGAACACTATCGGTAATGGAGTAATTACCCTAACGTGATGCAATAAACTTAGTGGTACCTAGTACATTTTGGTTGTATGGCGAAGTTATTCCGTCAGAAAACACAGGATTTTTATCTTCTAAACTTAAATCTAAAGTCGCAATGACGAAACTCGGAAAAAGGTAGGGCAAGTTACCAATTATCGGTCAGATACACATCATCAGTCACATAAGGAAATACAATTAAATAATTATTCAATTTTTATTGGTATCCATAATGCCTGCAGGTATCATGGATACCAATTAAAATTGGTTACTATTCAGCCCCATTAGTCCGACGCCCGACGATTAATGAGAAGTCCCCATTAAAATTAAATATAGTTTTTTCTTATTTGACCGAAGATGTGAAACTGACCGATAATTCGTAACTTAGGTACTAGTACGCAATGTTTTAAATTCCTGTTTATAATGTTAAGGTAATTTTACAATACATGTTAAACAGGTTAACCTTTCCCTTGGTGTTCTTCCTTTGTGGAATAGAGTCGAGTACCATTGGGAGAAAGTTATAGTAGGTACTCTGACACCTTCAGTACTCGGACAGTGGGGGTACATAGATGATGAACCAATCTTGCCTTTAGAAAATCCATATTTACTTATCATGACAGAAGATAATGCCTACTTTCCGAGTACTGAAAGCGTAAATAAGTGTCCGCGAACAGAGATGTTTTCATATTACAGGATGACAATCTCATGGGACAAAAATAAGTACCTATAGAGTTATAGTGAATAAAATGGCACCCAAATGAATTATACAGAAAACATTAGCATTATAAGAGCACAGCTCGCATTCACGTATCCTTTCTATTATTAACAGGCAACTAATAAGTAATATTCTATATTTAATGTCGCAGTACCTACTCGGACAGGTAAATTGCTAACAGTTTTCGGAAAGTGGGACAAAAGGTCATGTGATTGATCAGAAATTTGGTTCATGAACTTAGGAAACGCCCACTATCAGAATACTGTGGGTGACTGGGATCCAAGACATTTCCCTAAATAGATCGGTACCTAAACTCACTACAGAAGGGGCGAGTACCTCTATCTGGGCCCCTATTAACCTAACCCTTGAGAAATAAACAATTAATTTGGTTATTTTCAGTCTGCGTTAAAACGCTTTCCATACGCCTCTATGTGTAAACAGGTTTGTTGGTCCTAGCTAGCGTAATTACGAACAGGTGTAGCGCGTAGGTCGCTAAACCAGCTAAACTTAACAAGTAATATACCATTTCTAAAATAAAGTTGCCAACCGCATAGCAGTCGTAGCTACGTACAAAGTTGCACCAACTATGAAACTGTAGGCGTGGCAAGGAATGGCAAACTACCTGAGAATTCAAAATGCCATATTATAGAATAATCTGAGACTAACCTTTTTGGTTGGTATTGGAGATTCTCTTCAGAGAAAATGGAACAATGAGATCACAGGGCGCTGTTAGAAACAGAGCAGAAAGATAATATCACTTTGGAATAGTACTACCACAACCTTCCCTTAGCACTCTCTACGGCACAGTGTGAGGTGCTGTGGCTTGGAGGTGTAACAACGAGAAACAGCCACAGTGGAAAGGGATGCTACAGCCACTCACAAAATACTCTCTCCATTGAACAACTCTCACAATGTAACCAATTAAGTGTCAGGGCCATGGATTTGATAATATTCATCTGTTGAGTGGAGGGTAAGTAACAAATTATTGGTCTGTTTCACATTTTCGGTCATATAAAAACGATATTATGAAAATTATTTAATTTTATTACTTTTGGTATCCATGATACCTGCAGGTATCATGGATACATATTCAAATCAAATTAAATAAAGATTATCATATGATTTATATCGTTTTTCTTATATGACCGATGGTGAAACTGGCCGATAATTCATATCCTACTCTATATCAATTTACTTGTTTCCTATTGGTTCAAAAGCTGATATTCTTTTGAGACACATCCAATCTATTTCATTATACAGGGTAGCGCAAAAAAGGAAACCTATTTTCAAATTGGTTTGTTTTACAAACTATCAAAGCTAGAAATTTTCTAAAAACAAAGTTTCAATTGTCTAATTTTTCTGCATTTATCGTGATAATCTGTTGAAAGTTACTACAAAAATTAAACATCCTGCAGCGAATTAAAAAAATGGACATAAAAATGGATTGTGCGAGGAAGTATAATTCATTTTAAATGGATGTAAAAACATTAAATTCTACTGTTTTTTGTAACAATTAAGAGAAAATAAAAAAAATAATCCCTATTTGAAAGTTGGTTTTGAGATAAAATTGGTATCTTAATAAAAATCATTTCGCCATTAATTTTTATCTCATATTCGAAACCCTCAAAATGCAGCTTTCAAAAGAACAAAGAATTTTTGTTTGACTTGTTATTTAAACACTGGAAGCTTTAAACAGGTTCAACCTCATTTCGAACAACGCTTTTGGGAAAGATTTCAACCATCTATAAAACAATATTGACATATGTTAATGAATTCAAAAATGAAGAAACCGCCTTAATTTTGAACAAAAAGCGATCATGTTGCAGGTGAAAAGAATGAACACATGAAAACATTAATACTGTTCATGAACAGCTTATTAAGAATCCAAAAATATTAATTAGAATGAACGGATTAGACATCACTAAACACTCATTTCATTGAATTGTTAAACACGATTATAGATATCCTTTTATGATGCATGTAAGGCTCGAACTCTTAGAACTGATTTACCGCACAGCCTAAATTTTTAAAAATGGTTTCTGCAAAGAAATGCACATCTTGTAGAAGACATCGTTATTGGTGATGAAGATGTATTTCCATGAATGGAAGAGTCAATAACCAAAACGTTAATTGAATGAAAAATAGTAGGATTTAGTTTTTACTACTACCATATGGAAATAAATTATACCTATTATGAAGTTTTTTTTTTTTTTTTGTCCTCGCGCAAGCCCTTTTTATTTCCATTTATTTAATTCTCTGCAGGATGTTTAATTTTTGTCGTAACTTTTATCAGATTATCAGGATAGATGCAAAAAAAGTAAACGAATAGAACTTCGTTTTTATAAAATTTTTAGCTTTGATAGTTCGTAAAATAAACTAATTTGAAAATGAGTTTCCTTTTTTTTGCGCCACCCTGTATGTGCAATTTGAATATGGTCCACCCCATTTGCCAATTTGCACAATCTCGAGAATGCGCTGCACGTGTTCAAAGCTCTTTAACCCCTCAATGTCAAGCGTGCATTAGGACTTCCTTTTTGTTTATTACCAAATCGAATACTAATACATTATATGCCTATTGGGGGACAATCCACACCCCCCCCCCCCCAAAAAAAAAAAAAAAAAATCGTACACCAGGTAATTTAACAATCGTGAATTGTTAATTAAACTAGCGAATACTACAAACTACATAACTGCCATTTATTTTCAAAGTTTTAAAATAATCGTCATTTATTTCTTATCACTTTAGTTGCGTTTTCCAAGATAATCTTTATATATTTATATAAATGAAGATTGTTTTGAATCTCTCGACATAAATGGCCGTTATATAGTTTGTTGTATCCGCTAGTTTGTTGTTGTAAATAAAATGAAGGTATTAATTAATTCACGCTCGGCATTTGGGGATGAAAGGGGTTTTAAAACGCTCAGCGCATTCTCGAGATTGTGCAAATTGTCAAATTGCGTGGAACATTTACACTACGCTCTCACATAGGTACCCTGACATAGGTACGTATACAAAACACACAAAATAATAACCAACAAATTGCTTGGAAGTAGTTATTAATAAATACTAGGGAGTGGAGGAGGTATAGTCTTAAATTCTATGTTATAAACTGAAGCCTATCCTTCCTAATTTACCAGTTCATTTATATGCTATTGAGAAGCGTGCCCTCCTTATTTGAGTAAATTATATATTGCATCTAATTTGTCAGAGCTGGTTGATTTTAGTTGGTAAAATGCTTAGCTACGATAAGTGCACTGACTAACAGAAACTTGTATCTTACTTTTTTAATACTAATAAAATAATACTGTAAACTGTTTATTCATATTTCCAAGTGGTTCGAGTTATTACATGCACATAAATTAACAGTGTTAAAACAGAATTAGCTTGTTTCATTGAATTTACTACACTGATAGCAATATCGATCTTTGTATATTAAAGTATATCATGAATAAGAAATAATAAAATAAGTATTTATCTATTTATTTATTATGCATGTATGTATTATGCTAAATTTAAGTAGAGAATAACAAAAACAAAAAAAAACAGAAGATTTGCTTAGTATTGGATAGTACTATTTATTATAAGGATGCATGTACTATAATAATTATCAATCGGTACATTTACATTCCCTGGGGCACGACTGTTGCACTCTGAAGCGTCACCATCACTGTCAATTTTTACCCTTATTTTCTAATTTTAAAGATGTTCATTGTATATGTTTTTAATATATTCATAATTCAACGGAGCATTAAACTAATAAATTTTTGTAACAAAATGTAGTTAGTAATATCAACAAAGTTAGTAATTTTGTTAGTCTGAACTGAAACGAACAACCAGAAAAAAATGTAGTGGTATTATTATATGCATGTAACTGCAAGTTCTACCGCAACGCCAAGAATGGCGCTGTGATCCGTTTGTTTACATTATCAGCTGTCCTTTAAGTGTCCCCTCCAAGATTTTTTTTATGGTTTATATCAATGAGGCAAATGTTTCTTATCATTTTTATGAAATTTTGCACCTTATGAAATTTGATAGCATATATTTTATCTTATATGCTTATAAACATTTTTATAATCAACACTTTACAAAACCTATTTTACTTCCAACTTGCTAATTTTCAGTTCGAATGAAAAGAATGCACACCATTTGTTTCGAATAACAGCTAGGTAGGTATAATAAATTCAATATTAAATATATTTTAGCAATTATAATAATTAGTAAAGGAGAAACCTATGATAGAAACGTTCATATCCCTCTAGAAATAATTTAAGTCCAAAACAAAGGCCGAAAATGCATAGTTCGTTTATAAAATTCAAATTTGAAATCTAAACAAAAATTCTACAATCTTTTTCTTCAGTATCAAATTAGTGTTTTCGTATTAAAAAAATTAAAAGCATATATAAAAATATTGAACTGAATTGAATGGAGCATACAAAAAAAAAATTTATCTATTTTTTGGCCTATCCAGTTCTTATTTGGTTCTATTAATTTATTTTTTCTATGTCCTATATCATTTTGCTTTAAACCCATGAAATTTGATAGCAGACATTTATTTCTAAATGCTTCTAAAAAAATTGAAAAAGACTCAGAAGAGTTGCTAATTTGCAGTCCAAAGAAAAAGATTGTACACCATTTTTTTCAATGTTAGCTATAGGTAGATATAATCTATTAAATATTAGGTAAAGATAGGAAACAGGATAAACTTATTCTATTTATTTCACATGCTTAAATCAATCATTTACAGTTTAAATGAAGGCAGAAGATTCAGTGTTTGTTTATAAAATTCTAATCGGAAATCAAAACAAAGAGCGAAAATACAATCTTTTAGTAAACAGTGTATCGTAAGTCAGCTAGAGAAGTTGAAAACATGTTGCTGTAACATTGGTATTTATCTAGCAAATACATTGATGTTATAACATTATAGGAACATAATTGTAATGAAAAGTTGACTAAACATTACCACAATGTTGTAACTATGAATGTACCTTTTAGCAATTGAATTGAAATTATCCAATCATAAAAAAACTATCATCGAACATACTTTATAAGTTTTCAATATTTTTATACTATAAAAATACACATGTCATGAAAAGGACTATATTATCCTTTTAGTATATTTCATTTAAAGCTCAGTAAACAGCCTATAATAAACTTCATGGAAATACTGTGTTCTGGTGTGCTAACCGAGGTGTTTCAGTCGGTAACATTACAGAGAATACTAAATACCAGATACCAGTTCATTCCAAATTCCAGGTTAAGCTACACAAAAAACTGTATATTCTCCTCCATCTTGATTTCATCATCGTCAGAGAATGACTTGGGATAGTGCGTGATATCTTACTGAGTCAGGTAATTTTGCCCCAAAGATGCATGGGGTGTTTTATGGCTGTTGCGTGATTTGCAATTCTAGGTGAATTGAACACTAATTCTTCATCATTGAACATATGATGGTTCCCATTGAAAATAGTGTTAGTATTCAGTTCAAGCCTAACTCACTATGCAGTTGAACCAAATTATGTGAAATGAAGTATTCTTTGAGTCTGAGAACAGAAACAGTTTACCAATAGTTTTTTATTTTATTTTAAGAAATAAATTCACTTAAGCTTTGGGTTTCAAAGGGATTAATGGAGTACATAGTTAGTTCTTTTTTTTCACTGCATAAGTATCAGATTTTAATTATTGTCTATCTATTACGCATGAAACAAAAATCAACAAATAACCAGTTATTGTTTATTGATACAAGTGTACAAAATTAATTACAGTTTGGCTAATATAGCTAATAGCAAAATGAGTAAAAGTGACCATGGCAGGTGCTGGTTCTAGGTATATTCCACCCCGGTATATTCCACCCCTGTATATTCCACCCCTGTGACAATGCAACATTAGGGTGACAATATAAAAGCAAAGATTTTATTTTTAGATGGCCATTTGTTGAATATTTCGTACTTTATTTTAAATTTTACATGTTAAGCAAGTTAATATTAATTAATTTTTAATATAAAAGTGCAGTATATGCTCTTGTATACTACAATTGTTGGAAGAGGTGTGGAGGGGTCAACTGGCAGAGACAACCCATTCAATGTTTTCGCTTTTTGCTTATAAGTTGCTGTTTTGGATTCTACGACAAAAGTTTCTGTGGCAAACACTCTGCAGTAATCCTCTCCATCCTCATCAAAAACCTCCTGGTCAAAAAATTATCATGTAAAGTAAAATACTGTTTAAAAAAAACCTTTGGTCAAAAACCTTTTCACACCATTTTTACTCGAAGTCAAAATACCAAATTCAAAATAGAAATATTAATAACAAGAAGTACTATATGACATCATCTTACAGTTAATATCGCAGTTGCGTTAGCGATATAGAAGAAAATTAGTTTGAGATTGAAAATCTAAATACCTCAACTGATAAAGAGCGTTCACATAATCTTTTTTTCTGCTGATATATCACATATGTAGTAGAAAACAAACAGCTTGTGATTGGCCATCAATAGTTTTATTTTACTAGAATGAATATGAAAGTTACCTAATATTATATAAAATATTATTAAATGATTAATATCAATAACTAACAAACCTAACCTGTGAAGTGGGGTGCAACTTACCGGGGTGGAATATATCGGGGTGGAATATACCGGGGTGGATTATACCGGGGTGGAATATACCGGGGTGGAATATACTTGGGTGGAATATATCAGGGTGGAATATACAGGGGTGGAATATACCGGGGTGGAATGTACTTGGGTGGAATATATCAGGGTGGAATATACAGGGGTGGAATAGATCGGGGTGGAATATACCGGGGTGGAATATATCGGGATGGAATATATCGGGGTGGAATATACCGGGGTGGAATATACCTATAGGGTTGAATATACCTGGGTGGAATATATCATGGTGGTATATACAGGGGTGGAATATATCGGAGTGGAATATACCGGGGTGGAATATATCGGGGTGGAATATACCGGGGTGGAATATATCGGGGTGGAATATACCGGGGTGGAATATACCTATAGGGTTGAATGTACCGGGGTGGAATATACCTATAGGGTTGAATGTACCGGGGTGGAATATATCGGGGTGGTATATACCGGGGTGGAATATATCGAGGTGGAATATACCTAGGGTTGAATATACCTGGGTGGAATATACCGGGGTGGAATATGCCTATGGTGCAACTTACCGGGGTGGAATATACCGGTCACCGCAGGTGCTAATCTGAGACAGACTAGATATAATTTTTAGGAGATAGAAAGTCTCTCTGTTCATATATTTTAGTCCTACAGTATTGAATACAAACCAAACTTAAGGATATACAAATGATACATTTTTCTGAATGGTTTTCTGAAAGTTCAGTGCCTTATAATATAGGAAATGGGCGTTATACAATTATACAAATATTACGCATTTCAAGAAGCAATTTTGGAGTTGGTATTTATTTCACAGTTCCTGAGTAAATATATTTATATATTCAATTTGATTACTTATTATCAAACTATCATTGATAACTAAAAATAATGCATTGTACTTCTCTGAAAATAGTCAAATGATCTATAATCAAAATTGTCTGTTCTTTTGAGAAACATATCGCTAATGTACAGCTTTTTCAATTAAATATATATGTATAAGAAAAGGGGGATCGCTCCTAATAATTATACATATTCACCAAATACCAGACAAGTTTTAGAGATAATTTTTTTTTGGTCAAAGATTTATTCAAATTAAAGACTTCTCATATATCGAAATTAAAGTGAAATGTAGTTCAGTTTTTTTTAAACAGAAATCACTAGGTATAATATTTGAACACAGTACCTGCTAGATTAAAGTCTACTAATATTTATATTAGTTTGAATTTGAAACTCTATTCTATCTACGGAACTCGTCAAATTCAAAACTCTGACCCATCCTAAAACAGGGAGTTCTATTCGAAATCATCTTCGAAACTTGTAGCCATATGAAAACCATATCTTGTCAAAGGTAAATTATTTTAACTACGTTTCATAGTATGGAGCTTATATTACTGTCTACCCTAGCTGGAGTTTAACTACCTTCAATATAATATATGAAACTCCTCAAACTATTTTCCTTTCAAATATCATAACTTACGTAAATAGCTTTGAAAATAGGAACAGATGAGTCCCTATTTGCCAGCCATAGGAACCCACACCCCAGTAAACAATGCGGCATCGAAATGACATCATCTGGATACAAGGCTGTTTTCGAAATAAATTCGAAAATAGAGCTAAAATCCGCTATCTGACATCGTTTTGTCTTCGATTCGAAGATGCCGTGCACCACTAGACGGCATCGACAATACGTGTATTTCGAAATGAAAAGTCATAGAATATGCGTCGAATAGACGTTAATAAAAAGAAGCAAATCTTTGCTACTACCATAGGGAATCTGTATCGAACCGACGCCCGATTATATAATATATATCTAATATGTTTCGATACGATATCCACTCGATATCCAATAAGCAAATAAATTCAAAAATTAAATCTTTTACTTTATTGCATATAATTTACTTAGGTTGAGTACATATCAATTTAATTAATGTTACATAATGTTAAATACAAATTAAATGTAGAGAAATAAAGTGACGTGTCCGGGTATCGAACCTGCATCCATGCAGATATCCTGCGGTCAGGTACATGAACCTTGGCACTGTGCCACCGTGGATGCAATTTGCCAAATAAAAATTTGATATTAAACGACTTAGAGATACTTTGAGATATTTTAAAGTGAATATTACTATATAGACTAACACCGCTTTTAACCAAAATCACAACTTATTCTTATTACAAATTGTACATAATAAGATGGTAAAATTTTCTATGAGTTCAAATTAAAGAAAATGTTTTGAGGCCATGACTTAGCTAAATAAAGATGAAAGCTGTGTGATGAAAATTCAATGAATTAATTAAAATTTGACCATAGATTAACTCTCACTCAGTAGGTATATATAGGTGAGTAATTAGTTCACTCGAGTAATGAAGGACCTGAGTTATGAGATGCACCGCGGAGTTATGAAGTATTTTAAATTTTGTTTCAATTATAGAAAACGATATACGTCATGAATTTCGTCCTAGTTCTCACTCAAAGACCATAATTTTTCCCCAGATTTTAATAATAGAAAAGAATCAGTGTCCCTGAGCTACGAAGTGGCTCTGAGTTATGAAGAAACAAAAATTTAATAACTCAGGAGTTTCACTGTATTTTTATAAGACTAAAACAGACGACAGAAAATATGAGACTCATAACAGCTTTTCTATAACTTTTAACATGCATCGAAAACACATTGCTTTTATATCTAGATTTATGCTTCGTTTTCATAGAAAAATATCTATCTATCGATTTCGTTACTATTTTTCGATGTATTAAATTATATATTGATTCGACATCGAAAATTTATGATATCGATTTCAGGTTTTTTCATGTATCGATTCGATTAAAATTAATTAATAAATTTAGATATCCGCTGTCCCATTTTTGAATTCGACATAAGAAGATATCGAATCGATAGACCGTTGTTTATAGGGACGTACTGGCGCGTGTCAGTAATAAAAAGGTCAACTGCCGGGGCAGCATCGGTTGGCAAATGATACCAAAGGAGCGGACAACCCGGCAAATATGGGTAAATGAATTCACCTCTTCCAGTCAGGTCAGAGTAGGAGAACGCACCACTAGCCCTCAATGTTTAGCATCTTGATTATGTGGGCTGATGTGGAATATATTTGGGGCCTGCACACTTTTTTTTATTATTCAAATAGTTTGTTCTTACAAATTTGACCATGACACAAGGAAATTAACAACCGTGATCGGTAATTATTTAAATGTTACATAGGTAGCCTGCGTTAGTATAGCTTAACATTGTACTCCCACAGGAGTCCTATATATAGTTACCTATAGTAATGTTATTAAAAAAAATAATAAACCGGCAGAATTAATTTATTTTCAGTGGGTCACTGCTGGCAAAACTATGATTATCGTCTAATACAGATTTAAAATCATTAGCCTTTAAAGCTTAAAGGTCCTCACCAGGCTCCGGGAAAAAAATGAGTTTATTACATAATATTATAGAACTAAGGTTTGCGATCATTATCCGGCAAACTGCATACAATTCGGTTCAGTATATATTTTATTATTTGCTTTTAAAGTTTTTTAATACTCTGTGAGCAACAATCGAGCGAATTTCCAATCTGACGCTGAGAAAGAAGATTGTACACTCTTTGTTTTGATTTCAAATTTAGATTCTAAACAAAAAAGGCGTTTTTGGCCTTCTTTTAAGATATTAATTGTTTCTAAAAGTATATAAACGTTTCCATAATAAGTTCATCCAAATTTAAATCTTTAAACGAATAATAAATAAATTTAATAAACCAAATACCTAGTCGACAGTCAAAACAAATGGTGCACATTCTTCTTCTTCAGACTGAAAATTAGAAAGTCGGAAGTAAAGTAGGTTTTGTAGAGTTTGGATTATAAAAATCTTTAAAAGCATATAAAATTAGAAATATGCTATCAAATTTGATGGGGTCTGCAGTAAAATAATAAGAAACATTAGCCTCGTTGATTTAAGCAATAAAAAAATTGGCTTGAAGGGGATCTTTTAACCATTGCTCCTCATTATGGCCATCACTGCTGGCAGCCATTATACAATTCTATAAGATTCTTCACGGTACAGGAACATAATCGGGTATAGTACCTAGCAGACGACAGAAAAATATGACGTCACCACAACAACACATTCCTTGTTTGTGACCGAGCGGCCCATAATTCCTCGTATTTGCATGTTAATATCGAGAAGTTTGAAGTCATTTTAAAAGGGTTTCGTACAAAAGAAGAGCGAAAATGGCGATTGAACCTCAAAGTTGAATATATAGATATAATTCAGGTGTGTTTATATTGTTAATTTCTTTTACTTATCTATAAAAAATAGGGTCTTGAAAATATGCTACCTAGGAGTGTAAAGTAGTGCTAGTTAACTGCTAAATTGTAGTTCCTATGAATAACAAATAAGGAAAAAAATAATGGAATACAATTTAACCAATGCCTAGTTAGTAATTGATCAGAAAAATATTAAATATAGAAGTGCTAAGTTTAAGTAGGTTTTCCCATGTTTCAAAGTGTGGTCAGAGTCGCCATTTCCAGTCATCCGGTGGTCACGTCAAACTATAGATTCTCTCAGCTGATTACCATACCCTATGTTACTGTATCCTGAGATTCTTAGCTACTATATATACTACAATAGACCTGCAGCCGAAATAAGGAAAATATTGTTGCAAAACGATATCTTTTTATAGAACTTGATGGCCACGTACTGTAATTCCGTCTTGCGACTCCATCTTCATTGTTTACTGGTGACGCAATACACAATTAGTCATTCAACATTCAACATTAGTCATTCAACAACAATTAGTCATTCAAACTCAGATGTTTGACGTGACCTTGACCATTATTTTACTTGCTGCACCTATATAATTCTCATTTTGACATTACTTCATCTGATTTTGTGTGACGTCATTTGTTTAAATCGTTTCTGAAGACCGGATCGAGTTCACCGTCAATGAATTTGAAACTTAGTATACTTCTATATCTATTCACTATGGGTGTGATCCTTAACCAAATGCTTTAAAATGAACAAAGTACGATATGAATAATTATTATTATTCGTTGTATTCAATGAAGCAGGAAATTATCGCTTTAGTTTACATTCCATAGTTGACGATCTCTTGTACCTTTTGCAGTTGAAACTGTAATTTAACTGAAGAACTCTCAAATTTACTGGTAATCTAACTTATATAATTATAGTAAAGGCTGCCTTCAATCTAACGTACAGCACAATCAGTCGAAGGTAACGATATCTATTGATGTCTGCATTTACGATGGCATTGGTAATATCAATCTAGAATGCTATACAGGGTGTCCCAAAAAAACCGATACCCAAATTTCAAAGGCTGTAATTCAAAAACTATTAAACTTACAAAAAATTGTAAAATCATATTTTGTTTCTCAATATTTTTTCTTTCTCTGTACAAAATATCAGATAAATCGATTCAACGGTTTTCTTTTAGCTGTATTTTTAGTGACCGATACCAAAAACCTGCTTGTGCACTTTCAGTAAAATACTTATTTCACAGTTCGAATTTTTTAAGAAGCACTTACAGAAAATTTGCAAATCATTGCAATAAAAAGTGGATTAGATGTTACTAAATTTACATTCAACAGATTTGCAACCTTAAATTTGAAGTGACATCCTTACAAGATGTACGAGCGAAACAAACACCTTGATACCGATCTTCCTCGGCGGCTGAATTTTGCTCATTGGTTTTAGCAAAGAAATGTCCGGTTTATGGACGATAATGTGGTTGGTGATGAGACCACTTTCCATTTGAATGGTAAAATAAATTGTCATAACGTTTGCACATATGCACCGAAGAACCAACCTCCTACTTTCAACTTTGACGTAAGAATTTCGTGAGAGAAAGTCTGTGTGTGGATTGGACTAGGTAGCAATGGCCGACTTGGCCGTATCGTCTGTCCTTATTTTTTATAAGAATAATTTAATTGGAGATAGATATCTTGAATCCTTGATCTAATAAATGATAGAATCGATCCAAGACTTCGAGAAATACATTGACACAGAATCAATCGAACCTGATTGGTTCAGGACGGGTTCAGAACTGTTGCTGTAAGGAAACACTAAATGAGCTATTCGGCAATACGCATTATCGCCCTGAATCATCGTATCGAATGGCTCATCAGATCGCCTGAAACGATTAACAGGAGGAACAGTTTCATTGTTTTTTTTTTCAGTTGCATATTAATAAACGCCTTTTATTGTTATAATAACGGTTTTTTAATAAACAATTTTAATAAACTGTTGAAAATTATTGAAAACAAAAATGGTTTTAATATCCTAAAATTCGAAATTAAACCAAAAGTGCGCAAACAGGCTTTTGGTATCGGTCACTAAAAATGCTGTGCTAAGAAAACGGTTGGATATATTCATCTAAATTTTTATACAGATATGGAATATATGTTGCTAAACAATATGTGTATTTCAGATATTTTGTAAGTTTAATAGTTTTTGAATTAAAGCCATTGAAATTTGGGTATCGTTTTTTTTGGGACACCCTCTATATCTGGAAAAGAATGTTATACAGGTGTCTCGGAAAGTTCTTGGACACCATACATTTTTTTTGATTAAACAGCCTTGGTCAGTGGAAACTTTGAGTGCCGTTCAGTCTCACTTCAACCTCCGCACAGATAACTCTCTCACGAGACAGTCGCTGCTCATTTCAGCCAATATGGAGTGGAGCTTTATGCACAAAGCATGTAACTGTGCTTCAAAGATCATTAACGCCCTAAAACTGCCGAGAAGTACGGTTTATAATATTTTACAGCGCTATAAGGAGACAGGACGAGCATCAGGCAGACTATGTATGATCAGGTCGTCCAAGAACAGCGAGGATGCCACAGCTGATCAAATCCGTCAGAGAGAAGATCAGGAGGAACCAAAAAAGAAACATCAGTCAACTTGCAAAAGAGGCACATGTGGGTCAAGCTACATGCACCAAATCGTCACCAAGGATCTAGGGGATCATTCATACAAAAAGGTTCGACGACAATTCCCCTTCGAAGCCACAAGACTGAATCGTCTTCAGAGAGGAAAACAACTTCTCTCTGCTGACACGCGTTGCCCTATCATCTGGAAAGATGAGAATGTTTTTACGGTTGGAAGGATTCACAACCGTCAGAATGACAGAATATTAAAAACATCCATCCCAATATCAGGATAGTTGGAAAAAACAGAAACCGGCGTCGTGCATGGTGTGGGCGGGTGTGATTTGCGATAGAAAGAAGACCCCTCTTGTTTTCATTGAAGAGGGCATAAAAGTGAATTACAGGGTTTATCTGGTTCTTTTGCAGCCTCGGGTAGCACCCTGGATCCCAAACTCATTTGGAAACAAAGACTAAGTCTTTCAGCAAAACATGGCTCCCGCCCAAACCTCCAATATCATGCAAACCTAGGCAAAAAATAATTACAAGGGCTTCTGGACTGAACAGATTTGGCTGCCGTCATCACCAGATTCCAACCAAATGGACTGTTCCATTTGGTCCATCTTGAAGACAAGGGCTTGCCGCACCAACCACACAAGTGTTCCCAAACTCAAACCTTTTCTCGTCACGGCATGGGGCCAAGTGACTGCTGTAACCGTGCGTACAGCTGATGTCTGTCGCTTCGATGGAACAATCCATCGATTCGATATTCCAGGCAATCGAAAAGAAATCGAATCGATATACGTTGTTTAAAGGGTCAGTTCAAATATAGGCTACGACGTGTAGTGGCTGCGAAACGCGGCCAATTGGAATAAACTTTTTTTTTCGTTACTTGATACCTTACCGTAGTCTCGTAGATTGGATAATGTTATATTGGAAAATAAATTTATTTATTTATTTTATTCGCATATTCCTGTGTCCAAGAGCAATTTCCGAGAACCCTGTATATGGTTGAATTCATATATTTGCATAAGGTATATTAAGTTTCTATTTGCTCTTTTTTAACATTCGCAACATTGAAAATCAAATCGGTCATACGAAACAAGCTATCAATTATCAAATGGAGCTTATCAAATTATTCAGTTACTTCGTTAATTGAAAATATGTACTATCGATTTATGAAAAAATGGCAAATGTTTAATCGAAATGTTAATTCAATCACAAATTGATAATTTATGCAACAGAACACGCCTGCGTATTACAAAACAACTCTGGAATCATTTGTTTTTCCTAAAATAGCTGAAGCATCAGAAATATTAGCAAGTGTCCGATGGTTAGTTTTAAGTGGTGGTGGTAACGAAGTCACAGTTTCAGCTATGGCATGGGTTCATAAGTTAAATGATTTTTTATGCTATGCACTGATACTTCTACTCAACGTGGTGAAGTTAATTAATTATTCAATTACATTTATCCAAGCAATTCTATTTCACTGGTTTCTTAAATACATACAAGTAACTTTGTAAGTTGAGGTATCTGGTTTCTCGCCATTCGAAGTGCGAGAACATTTTTTGATAGGGGGAAGTCTCCAATTATCGACTACTTAAGAAATTTCCTTTAAAACTATTATTATTGTGTAACTCTCCTCTCTACTAATGCATCCACGACAGAACCAACTAAAAGATAAAATTCAAGTCTTTCAAACCATATAAAGTACTATGTAATTAGTTTAGTATAAATTAATCTACATTGAATCAAATATTATATCTGAAAAACTCCAATTATCGACATGTTGAAACCAATTATCTTCATTCATGTTATTACCCATTTATATCGGGTAATATCATCCACAGAATAAAATTTTCATTGAACAGCTGGCAGGATGGGGGAAAATCAGGTAGAATGGAGGGAAATCCAGTAGAATGGGGAAAATCCAGTAGAATGGGGAAAATCCAGTAGAATGGGGGAAAATTAGGTAAAAGGGGGGAAATTAGGTAGAATGGGGGAAACTATGTAAAATGGAGGAAATTAGGTAGAATGGGGAAAACTAGGTAGAATGGGGAAAAATTTAGGTAGAATGGAGGAAAATTTAGTAGAATGTTGGGAAAATTAGGTAGAATGGAGGAAAATTAGGTAGAATGTGGGAAAATTTGGTAGAATTGGGAAAATTTGGTAGAATAGGGGAAAATCATGTAGAATGGGGATAATTAGGTAGAATTGAGGAAAATCAGGTAGAATGGGGGAAATTATAGGTAGAATGGGGATAAATTAGGTAGAATTGGGGAAATTATATATAGGTAGAATATGGGGAAATTAGGTAGAATTGGGGAAATTATATATAGGTAGAATATGGGGAAATTAGGTAGAATGGAGGAAATTAGGTGGAATGGGGGAAAATCAGGTAGAAGGAAGAAAACAGGTAGAATGGGATAAATTAGATAGAAAGGGGTAAATTAGGTAGAATGGGGGAAAATCCGGTAGAATGGGGGAAAAGTTGGCTGAGTAGGTAAAAATGATGCCAGATTGGAGAAATTAATGATTGTGGTTGGAGTTTAACGTTTACTTCGGAACCAAAGGCCATATTGCTGACGTCAAAAGGAAATTAAATTAAAGGGACTCGAAGAAGCAGTCAGAAAGAAAAATTGCTTCATAAACAAAGTCACTTGCCACCGTCGGTGACAATGCTCATGGGTGTACAACAGCTACTCCGTGAATGCAGTCACTAACCAAGGATGTGACGAAAATGGTCACAAGACTCGTTTGCTGCACTCACGGATAGAAGAGGAAAATGAAGAGGTGATAGTAAATGAAGCCTACGAGCCTACCTAACACAAAAATTTAAGACATCATAGTTGAAAAGCATAACCCTAGCGCTATCCTCTAAAACTGCAGGTAGTGTTAAAAAAAATATAATACATAATCCAAATTACAACAGTTCAGGCTCAAGGAACTCCACTCCCCTTCTCTTCCTTTCACCACAGACAGCTTCAGGATAGAGCCCCTGGGGGTGTTTTTTTATTAATATTCAAAATAAAAATAGTTTAAGAAAATAGTCAAAGCTTTATTTCGGTAATATTAAACATTATTTTTTACAAAAATTATTACATATCGGATGGTTGGTACTAAACTCTTGAACAGTTTCTTTTCAAATAGACTGTCTATTAATACACACAACTCACTAATATTCATCCTCGAATATTTCTCAATAAACCAAATAATATGCATTTTTCTAATTATATTACACATACATACCTTCCCTAATTAGTAATATTTTCGCAATTATTTATATAAAGTTTTTTGTCATTATCATATCGTAAACTGCCAGTGATTGCGAGTTGCAAAACATTAGGATTATCTATTTTACATGAAAATGTGTAATTATTGAGGTTTATCACCGAACAACTGACACTAACAGGGGCTCTGTCCTGAAGCTGTCTGTGATGAATGGAAAAGAAGGGGGTGGTGTCTCTGGGCCCTGCACTGTTGTAATTTAGATTATGAATTGTTTTCCCTCATTTTATCCAAGTAAATTTTTTGAGTTATGTTCTTCAATTACGAGGTCTTAGTTTTTGTGTTAGATAGACTTGTTGGCTTTATTTACTATTAACTCTTCTTTTTCATCTTCGATCCTTGAGTGCAATCGCCGAATATAACGTATACGTATACTTCTTCGTCACATTTTTGGTGACTGCATTCACGGAGTAGCTTTCCTGCATCCATGAGGTAGACACCGACAGGTGGTATTTGACTTTGCTCATGAATCTCATCTTAATAAAATTACATTTCGAAGTCAGTGAATTGGCCTTTGATTCTGTAGCAGACGTAAAATCCCCTACGTAAGTAATTAGTCAAACCGACAATATTTTTAATTTTCTTCTCATTAAATTATCTTGTGTATCACAATAATGTTTCGTACTCTTGCATGGGTCACGCAGAGTATTAAAAACTTTAAAAAGAATGAAAAATATATAGTAAACTTCATTTTACACGATTTATTTAACATATTCATATTTTTCCCGGACACTGGAAATGACATTTAAGATAATATGATGGATTAACAATAAATAATTTATGATATGAATTATCTCAGCTGAAATCAATTTATATTGAGAGGAAAAGTTTAAGATAACCATGTCGTATCGAAATTTTGATGGATCACGTTGTTTGTTCACAAAATATATGTCATCGTAAACTGTGTAAATAACAATTAACCGAATCTCAGAGAAATGTAAACACTAAACTACCTATTAAATGATCCTAATATGAATATTAACTATATATTAATTATGAATATCACAGTATCACACGCAGATGTACAAACTATCTTTGGATAACATGTACGGCAATTCAACAACATGACGTCTAAAACTTGTGAAAATTTTTGTAAATGGAGAACCCTCTTTATTGATACCCAAATATCGACACGTCGATTTATTTTAAATATTGATGACCAAATTAATTTCTGATTTTATATTTAAGAAATGCAATTAAACACAAGCAAAATTGTATGAACATTTTTTTTTATTTGAAGCTTAAAATCGAGCATAACAAATTCTCTATACCTAATCAATTTCGGTTGGTTTATCCTGAATGTACCTACTGTATCGTCATTCATCTTAACAGTTAAACTGATACTCCAACTGCAATTTTAACTGAAATTATTTAAATTTTTGTAACAATATTAAAAACATATGGAAACATCGAATTGTAAAAACCCATGAATTAAATAGTTAGAAGGATACTCGCACTTGAAAATGACGCGAAAGTGTGACGTCACGCGAGCGACTCATGACGTCACCTGGTATACAGATACTCGCATCGGAAATATTTGGTTATAGATCTCCATGAAATAACTTTTGATTACTTGGTCAAATAGATAATTAAATGCATCGTAAATGTTAATATATAATTATATATATAGGTACCTAATACTGAAATCATTTATTGAATTTAGCTCAGATGATATTCAATAATAATCGGATTTGTGTCGACTACGATTGATTGTGTATTCTCCAACAATGAATGAAATTGAGGAACTATATAGAATAATTTCTAATATAAAAATGTAGGTATAATAACTATTTATCACGATAAAATCGATATGGTGAATTATATATAATTAATATTTGACGGCGGATTTCTTCAATTAAGGAATGAATGAAAATCATAGATCACTAACTTTATATTGTTGTTCATAATATATAAACAAATTTACAAAATGAATAAAAAAAGAACTGTATACTACGTATAGAATAAAGTAGCTAATAGCTATATTCTGAAAACTAGTATTAAGCTACAGAAAAGCTAGTACCTATTGAGCTACAGACTCAAAGTAAACAATACAAGAACCTTCAAATCGTATTCCAAGTGACGTCACCTTCTTTTTCTTTGTCGGTATTTCTGTCGAGTGCGTGTATCCTTCTAACTTAATTCATGGTAAAAACCTATACCATGAAAATGTTTCTAGGTCTTGTTATAGACGAAAATAACTGAAACGTGACGATAAATGGAGAGTGGCGATACAAGGAGCCCTTATCCTACACTCTGTAGGTAGAATGGGGGAATGTACTGACAGTTTGACGCAATTATAAACCATAACATAATAAACAAGATCACTTTTAAATTTTCATTTGATCCGTAAGCGTGAATCACTATATGTTTAGAAACAAATAATACAGTATTTGTTTATATATAAATAATTCATTACCTACCTGCATGTAGCTTAGAGAGGATTCTATCCTTTAAATTTTGTGACTTTACCAGTTTATTTCGTGTATAGACTTTCATGCCGTCTATAGTTATCGTGTTGTCTATAAACATCGTTTGCAGTGAAAGTGATTTTTATATGTTTAATGAACATCAGTGTTTCGATTTTGCTGATTAATCTTGCCTGCACAAAGTACAACTATGGATAGATACAATAGGCGTGAACCGAGGGAATGGAGGGATAACTACAGCAATGACAGTGGAGGCAGACACAGCAATAAAGATGCAAAGTATGATGAGCCTCCACATTCCAGACTGTTTATAGTGTGTGGAAGATCTTTAACTGAAGATGATTTCAAGGAAAGTTTTGGAAAATATGGAGCTATTGAAGACTTTTGGATGGTCAAAGATAGAAATACTGATGAACCTAAAGGTAATTATTATTATTATCTAGCCTAGGTTACAGGTATAATATCATTAATTTGTAGCTAGGGTCTCGCCAGATTGTATTTGGTGGTAAATTCCAAGGATATATCAGGAGATATTCAATTTCTCTAATAAAAAAATTCTTGCAATGTCGGAGGATATTTAGCAATTAATTCCTATGTTACCATCAATTTTGGGAGGGGAAACGCAAAAAAAAAAAACGCAGGTAAATTGCGACTGCGGCCCTTCAATTTTTAATTGCGGTCCTCTCACTAGAGTCTCTAAAATATCCTGAATCGAAATTACATTAAAATGTTGCATAGCTATCAAAAGAAGCGCAGTGCATGCTAGGGTAAATGCCCCACTAATCGGCACTTTAAGCCCAGACTGCAGGAACTGGTAAACAGTTCTCCAAGAAATCCTCAATTTTTGCTTCTGTTATCAGTAAAATACATGTAAATATAGGAGGAAATTAAGGATTGTTCGCACAGAAAATGTTAAAAATGTCTCATGTTCTGCAGACTGGCTTTAAGCGACCAGAGTCCGTTTTACCGCATCTTAAATACCAGACTGCAGGAGCTGTTAAACTGTTCTCCAATAAATTCTCTATTTTGGCTTCTGCTCTCAGTAAAATACATATATAGATAATAGGAGGAAATTCCATGTTTCAAAGTGTGGCAGGAAAGTCACCAGTTTAGTGGCAGTCTGTAGAAACTGATAAAGTGTTCGTAGAGATCTCTTATTCTGTCAATAGCAAAATTAATGTAAATATAGGGATTAATTTAGTTGTTTGTTGCAAAATTAATGTAAATACTAAATATAGGAATTAATTCAAAATTGTTTGGATAGAGTATCCAAAATATCTCCCATATTCTACAGACTGGGTTTAGTGAGAAAATGGATCCAGGTCACCACATTTAAGGTACCTACTTTAAAGTAGAAATTTGACTTCCTAGTGAAGATTTTACTCTTGGAAATATCCTCATGCTTCATGCCTGTGCATCTCTTGATACTATTTTGGGAGTGACTTACTCCTTATTTACATGTTTTCAACTTACTTAACGGGCCCTCAAAAGGCGCCAATATACTGGCGACTTTGTCCATACTTTAAATCATGGAGGAAATTAAGGATTGTTCACACAGAAAATGTTAAAAGTGTCCCATGTTCTGCAGACTGGCTTAAATACGATATATTGTGTTGAAACTAAACCCCGGTCAATATTGGAAAAGGAAACTTTGAGGGATATTTTTACGTCCTTAAAAATGCTCTACCTCTTGTTGATTGTTTAAATAAGAAACTTATAAACATAAATCCCTTAATCACTAGTTATCATCATTTGAATTTCAATAATGAGCAGTATCAGTTTGTATAATCGGAACACTACCATCTACACCAATGATCGTTAAAATTCACTTTTCGGCACTGTAAGGGGTACTGCTCTAGAATAACTTCCGGTCATTAAGAATCTGATAAATGGTAAAGAAACATTGTCCATCAAATTTATATCATTTTAACCGTCATAAACAGAAATTCAACAATACGATAAATATTAGAAATATGAAAACTGTGAAGATATGATTAACATGTTGTTATTATTATATATATTATATAGAACTGCTTGCCCGTAATCCAATCTAATAGGAGTTCGTCATAATTAGCATATGTGATAAATATTTATATCTTTCCACTAAGTACTGAACATATGAGAACTTGAGTAGAGCTTATCTCCTTCCCAAAGAAATATTCATAAATAAACATATTTATAAAAAAAATATAGTTAATTCTTCTCTTCAGACACAAAACAGGAAAGTTTAAGTATATATAAGTTTAAACACTTTTAAATAGCATTCTTATCTAGATCTTTCATGACGGTTTCTCATATAATTGTAAATTTAAATAATAAATTGGTTCTCAAAATACATCACAAAATACGATATATGTGTTCAGCTAATGTTATATATCACAATAATATTATCACATAGATTCATTTGCTCAGGTACAGTCAAAGAAAAGCGTATCAATAGTATATTTTTGACAGTTTACTAATTTCACATTTGCAAATATTATTTTTACTAATTGTTATTAGTAAAATGTTTGCAAACATTATTTTTACTAATTGTAATGCTTGTAGATATTTTATAATTAGTTTGGGTACACGACAATAAACTTTAAGAATTTGAAAATAATAGGACATAAGATAACGGTGAATACATCCTCTCTTCTATTTTTTGTATTAATTTTATTGTATTCTTGAATAAATTGTTTCATTGTTTCATATAATGCTGAGACTTTTCTTTGATACAGTAAAACTCTTCTATAGTGAACTTCAACTAGTTCACTATAGAGAATTTTAAGAGATGAATAGAAAATGGGCATTTTCATAGCAGACTATAGTAAATAATTTTTTTTTTTTAAATAAACTCTATATACAGGCTATTTTATTTCTCAGAACTCTAAATATCATGATGGTTTGCTACACTTGACTTCATTACAGAAGAGTTGCACTGGTAGTACTCCTGTTTCATGAAATATAAAAATATACTATATAGAGATTCATAGAAAACTTACAAATATTTGTGGCAGATTAAACTAAATATTTTCACTATAGAGGTAAATTTGCTTTGCAGGAATCTACTATACAGTTAGTTTACAATTACAGGAGGTCACTTTAGAGGAGTTCCACTGTATTACCTACAATATAGGTATTTAAGTAATAAAATATATAAATTATGAAATGATAGAAACACAAGCACAACGAGTGGAATCATTTAATTGTTACTTATTTTTATTGCATTGATTGCATCCTGCATTTGCGCATCACTATAATTAAACTTAGATCCACATTTAGTTTGTACAGGTACTGGTGGCGACTCAGATCGTTTTTACCTGTAGTAAAAAGGTTGTGATATTGTTGAACGGGCCCTGTGAGGCTGTGCTGAGTTTATGGTAGAAAGATTCTTTATTTGTTCGACACCCATGGGTGCTGATTCTTTGATTACATGAAATCCGGCACCCATTACATTACCACTAATGAAACTTATTGAAATAACTTAAAAATAATTGAATTTTCACCTATAATTATAATTCCTGACATAAATATATACATAAAATGTTAAGTTACTTAAATGTATAAAAAATCCACTAATCGTCACAGGGGGTCGATTTAACAAAACTCCATATTTTGTGATTCAAACGTCGGCACCCAACAAAAATAATAAATAGTGATGGTAAAACATTAACTGAAATATCACACTCATTCTATGATTTAAAAGAAATAGAACAGAAAAAGCGAAGGATAAAGCAAGTCACTAACGAATTAAACAGCTGAAAGTACACATATGGAATTATTCTCAACAAAAACTAATGATGAACTGTTGTTATCTGGTATATACCTGTGATATCTTTATCACTTATTAGCTGAAACCTAAACCAATTCAAGGGAATTGCAGGAGGCTTATTATTTTGAATTTCTGTGTGTGGGTGCCGATTATTGAAGGGTGCTGATTCAGCATGCTCTTACTCTATCTGAGTTTTGACCTTTTGAAATCTAAGCCAATTATTTGGCTTTAACTGACTTTTTCTGTTGTAACATGGTCCAAAATGGCCAAGAATCTCCAAACTCTCTCCAATATATTAATAATTACAAGTAAAACACAGGAACTAATTAGAAAATTAATTTATTATTGCCAGATAATTCAGAATTTCAGGAGGCTGATTTCAAGGCCTCAATAGTCGCCGGATAAACTTCATGCATCTTTTGCCGACCGGGTAATAGCTAAGTAATTACATGTAAACCTAAGAATAATTTGGAAAATTCAAAATTGTCGTCACTCAGTCGGATATGTCAGAGTGTCAATTTCAAGGCCTCGATAGTCACCGGATAAACTTTACAACTTCACCCATCTTTTGTAGACTGGATTATATCATGTTTTAACATGTTTCAGAGGCTGCAATATTTTAAGCCAATTATTGAACCAAAATTACACAAAATTCTGAGCCAAGCCAATTTGGCTCACTTTTTGACGATTTCAAGTCAAAATTAACAGGAGAACATGCCAGACTGTATTTCATGGTAAATTCCACTGACTCGTTGGTGGAATTTTTCTCCCTTGAAAATGATATTCTATCAAAGTCCCAGTCTGCAAAGTGACAAGTGTGGCAAATCTGTCTCCCCAGTCTGCAGAATATGGGACATTTTCTGTGCGAACAATCCTTAATTTCCTCCTATATTTACATGTATTTTACTGAAAACAGAAGCAAAAATAGTAGATTTCTTGGAGGAACAGTTTACGAGTTCCTGTAGTCTGGCTGTCTCCAAGATTCTATTTTAAGGACAAATTGTCTCCAAAATGACCAGAATTCTCTAAAATGTCTCCATTAATAACATGTACACATAGGAATTAATTAGGAATTTGTCTCCAAGATCTTGCAAAGATATTTTTCCCTCAAAAAATGTCTCCAAAGATCTTTAGTGACATGGATGGGCTTTGCAGACTGGATGATGCCATGTTCCCATTTGTGATACAACTTCCTTTCACCAATCTGTATCTGTATTTGGTGCACGAAAATCCACCGACTTGTTCAAAAAGCTGAAAAAATCCACCTGCATATTTGGCTGATCGACAAACATTTTCCTCATTTAGCCACCGAAAATTAATGGTAACATAGGAATAAATAGCTAAAAATCCACTGACTTTGCTAGCATATCATTTTCAAAGGGGAAAAATTCTACCGACATGTCAGTGGAATTTACCATTAAATACAGTCTGGTCCTTTCGACTTGAGTCGTTGTTAATCCAACAATTTTTTGAATTTGTTGGATCCATTGGATGCACCACTTCTTTTCTTTGTTCAAAATTTGGAAAAAGAAGAAAATCACAACAATAACTTAAATTACATAGGGTCAAGCAAGTACATTGCGTCACACTAACTAACTGCGGCCTCTAACAACAGAAATATCATAGCTTCAAATCATACGTTAAAAACTTGAATTATTAAATTATAGCGTGCACTCCGCTTCTTTTGATAGCTATGCAACATTTTAATGTAATTTCGGTTCAGAATGTTTTAGACTCTCTTGAGCCGCAATTTAAAATTAAAGGGTCGCTATTTACCTGCATGACCTTTTTATAATAAATATATAGAACCAAATTTAATATATTTAATTTTATAACCACTAAATTAATTTTTTTTCTCATGACTAGAGTAGGTAGCTAATAACAATTATAAGTGGTTTCACTTGTGTGGACTTAAATTTTTTCTCTTGAAATATGGAGGACCAACGAGTGTACAGGAGCCACATAATAGCTTGGGCTGTGAACATGCTCAAATGTTTTCATTTCTTATAACTTCTGTTCATTTTTCAACTATCCTTTTTCTTTTCTCAGGTGTTGCTTATATCAAATTCTCTAAGACGTCTGAAGCTGCCCTGGCTATGGAGGAAATGAATGGACAAACAATTGGTAACCATCTGAGACCTTTGAAAGTTCTTATTGCTCACAGGTGAGAGTGAGACCAATGTGCCTAGCTATACTGTAAGTGTGGTTGAATATTCTAATGTTTTTACACTTTTTAGTTTTGTATTCATCTAATTGTTTCAAATTTTTTCCAGTCGTGATCAGGGGTCTCGTCGGGATACAAATGAGAGCGAGAGACTAGTGAGGTTGTTTGTTGTTGTCCCCAAAACCATGACAGAACCTGAGCTTAAGGAACATTTCTCAGAGTTTGGAGACATTGAATATGTTTCTATTGTAAAGGACAGAAATACAAAGGAAAGCAAAGGATTTGGCTATGTCAAATATGAAAAGTAAGTTTCATAGACAATGGTGTTATTAACTTATATATTAGCTAAAAATTTATTAGGACTAAAGGTTCTAGTTTACTAACATGATAAATTCTCTCATTAAGGATGTCACAAGCTGCAAAGGCGTATGAGAACTGTGACAAATCATTCAAACCTGTATTTGCTGAACCTCGGCCCCAAAATAAGGACAACTTCAACAATAGTGACAGTTTCAACAGTGGGTCTGTTAGTCGAAGCAGTATTGGACCTGGTCCAGGTGGTCCAATGATAGGCATGGGCAGCCGTCTTCCCATGGAAATGTATAGAGGAAATGAGGGGTTCAGCTCTGGAGGTGCGCAAGTAGAATTTATCAAATTAATTGTCAATCCTAAATTTCAAATACTTCAAGAAAATAGTTATCAGTTACATTTTTATTAATATGTGCTTGTTAATGTGCAAGTGGAGATTTACCTTTGATTAGAAACTTATTAATTCAAAACTGAAAACTTATGATTAAATCCTTTGGTATGTGTTTAAACTTAGCCACCTCTTATCTAAATTACAATAATGTTAAAGAAGTTGACCGTCTTTGCTAGACTTTACCCTCGTATGCTATACTTACTTACTTACTGTACTAATTGACTCCTGTTGTACAAGTTTATATCGATGGAAGATTCTCAATTTCATAAACTCTACCTGAAATTTGAGATAGAATGACCTGATGAATATATACACAAGAAAATTGCTTTACAGAAAGGGTGGTGTTCAAATAATGTTGTAGCTATGTCAAATACAATTAAATTAATAAAATCTAAGCTATTTTGATCTTCATTTCAAATTTTTATTTTTTCAATCAGTTTCTATAAAGAAAGTTTTCAATATCAGTTATAAATAGATACATTTATTTTGATGGAAATAATCCTTGAATTGATGTAAATAATGTATGACATTAATGGCATGAACACCACCCTCCCATTACTGACTTGTACTTGACTCACCTGGACTTCACTGCTGTGATTAGGTGTTCAAAGCACAGGCCTGACAGTGTTTGCCTCTACGTCACTCAACCAAGACCAGCTGTGGCGACTCTTTGACCTCATCCCGGGTCTTGACTACTGTGACCTGCGTAAAGACCGCAAGTCGCCTGGAGGACAGGTACTACCAACAAACTCTTGAACAAGGAAGCACCACACAAGCGCTATTTCTAAAACTTTATCTGCTAGATACTATAGAGTCATTAGAGTTGAATGTAGACACTGCTTTTTGTTATCAATGGTCTTAATGCTCAGTGAAATTGATAATAATTAATCATGAAATCTAAGTTTTGTAAACCTCTCTTAGTTTAGTTTCTATCTTCACCTCAATTAGCCAGAAAGTTTTATAATTCTACTCTCAGTTGCCAAGACTGAACCAGTGGACTTTATTCTTAGGCACAGATTACAAACGTTTCCAAGACTTTAGTACATGGAACAGGACTCTGAAATAACTTGACATAGACTTTGAATACCATCAGTTACTTGCCACTGAACTCTAACTGCTTGCCGTACATCTGATGGTATCTACGTCAGAGGCACCAGTGCTCATCTCTTTTATCTCCCTTAGGGCCGCGCTATCGCCTCCATTGTCTACAACAACCCCCAGTCTGCGAACTACGCCTGTGAAAAACTGCATGGATTTGAGTACCCTCCAGGACAGAGACTCATTGTCAAGCTTGATAACAGAGGTGAGCATTAAACAACTAACTAGCTGCACTTGCCAACTTTTCTGATAGAATTCAAATTATCTTACAGTGTCTGATAGGCTAATAACTAATAGGAGCAATACTAACCCTTTCCCTTCTGAAACTCTATTGTTTTTATTAATTTTCTTTTAAATGCATCTTATTAGTCACAAAACCACATTGTATATATTAACTTAAAAGAAGAGTTCAGTATCCGTCATGTTATATACCTAGTGTCACAATAGCGTGGGAACATGACTGTAATATCTGTCATGTACCATCATGTAGCTACATTACTGAAGTGAATCCCACGATCAAACATACACATAATAGCTAGATTGGACTTCGAACGTGTTAAAATGGCATATAACTTCATGGCAACTGCAGATGCTGTTAGGAGTGAAGGGTAAACTTCCATATTCTGGTCCTGATTGAACTTAAGTCATTCTATGCTATTCCTCGGTGATGGGATTCAAGGGTTCGCACGAACCGGTTCCTGAAAATAGAAAAGTTCGCAGAACCGCCTGAACCTATTCTTGAATTATCTTTTTCGAGTGAAACATACATAATTTTTCGGTTAAAAAAATATTTAAAAATTCAACTCGTAGAATGAACAAGTCCTTAAAACTGCAAACTGTGCAGAAAGTACAATGTGCAGTGCATACTTTTGTTCTCGGAATGCTTTGTCTATGCTGTGTTCCATCAGAATCGACATTTTTAAATTGGGAAAACAGAACTGCACCAATAGAACTGTACACTCCAATTGGTTCATAAAGAGTGGATTTTATCACCATAGAAAATTTGCATTGTTCAACGATCTTCAACCTGAAAGATGTACATATTCTGAATGTGAAAAGTATGGATCGTCCTGGAGTTGGCCAAAACATGTTCTCCTTCAACAGTACGCCAAATAATTCACGTTTCATTTCAATATTAGTGAATGGCGGTTTAATCTTAGCTACCACCTGAAAAATACAAAAGAGTAAGTGTTCCTCGTTATGATTGAACAGAAGCAGTGATTCAGAATTTGTAGAGTTTGTTGAAAAAACTCTCCATCCATATCTCATAAAAGCTTCTCGGCAGATTTTACACACCAAAAACCACGTTTGGAAGACCGTTACACTTCATTTCATCCATTAACTTATGTCCGCAAACCACAGAGAAGGCCCATTTGTGTGTGGATTCTCCAGCAACCATCCAGCATTGTCGGTAGAATCGTTTAAACTGAGGAAACATTATTTTGCCTCCATTAAAAACCACATCGAAAAAACGTCAGAGTGGGGACAAATGATTATCCATGAAATATCTACGAAACAAATTATAGGTATGATGCTAAGCTAATGATCTTCGTTGCCATTATTATGGAATGGTGGATTTCTTGATGATGACAACTTGTCATCGGTTAATGGTGTTTCATATCTCAGATTGTTCAAGGACATTATTTGGCTCAAATTCTGCAACTCATTTTCCATCATGGTGGATGCAAGACAAAGGTAGCTCTGCAATTTCTCAATGAAAAGTTTTGAGTCCAGATCTAAAGCCTTTGGACTTTCACTTCTGGGCTGCTGCACAAACTCGGGTTTAAAAAATTTGAATCTTTTATAGAATGCGTTCAAATCTTCGCTGAAAGATAGAGCCAAGACACTCAAGAAAATTTTCAGGATTGTTCTGAATCTTGTGTCGTTCTGTCTTCACGATTGAGGGGCTTATATTCGATAACTGTTTGTAGGGCCTCAGGAGATGTGCCTTATCCATGGAAGTACTAGTAGGAGGAAGGAGCGTAAGGATTTCTCAAACGTTTAAGCGTGAACATCCTGTTAGCACCTTAGTGACATATTGTGACGTCACATTACGTCAATGAGCTTCCTTTGCGTACAATACTACATTAAATACTTTTGAGGAGTATTACTTTAATCAAGTTTATTTAACTCTTTACAAATGAAAATATTTATTCAAGGAGGTGATTTGAAGTACAAAGTAAAAATAATATTTATTTATTAAATAATTGTAGTTTCTATTCTTCGAAAACTCAGGCTTGTAGTAGTAAACAGCCGATGTTTACTCGCACACTAGTCAGCAAAATACTTAAGGTATCTGATCATTTTGCTAAATAATTTTTTATCTTATGGCATTTAATTGATGTAAGAAGATTTGATTGAATAATATTTAAGCAACAGATGCAATGTTAATGACTTGAAGAAGCGTTAGGCGGAGCATGCGCAAGGTGAGTCCACTCCACCTTATGACTGAAATAACACTGACATTTGCTAACGGGAACCGTTACTCAGCCAGGTCTTAGATCGACGCATACGCGTGTACTCGCCCTCGTGTCTAAAACAACACTGAGAAGATAACGGAATTGTCACGGCTCGTGGACTCGGAACGGATATGTTAGCTGCCTGGCCTTATCTTGTACAATTTATGACAAAAAATGTTTAATAATCATGAAAATCCATTCTTTTCTGATAAAGCGATTTGTCTACAATGGCATTTGAGGTATTTTAAGCACTTTTAATTCACAATTTAAAAATGATGTTTATGACTGAATACAGTGTATAGACAGGGGTACAATGATCGAGCAGCCATATGGTCTGGAACTTTTTTTATAAGTTGATAGAAAATATTGTACCACAAAGATCATATATTCATTTTCTCCAACTTAACTATATATACTGTTTTGTAATTCTCAATCGCAATTTAACCTTTTCGAATCGCATGGGACACATAGGACCTAGCAGTCATTACTTGTCTATAAGTACGATTCAAGGGGTTCGTGCGAACCGGCTGCTAAACAGTTTGAATCTCACCACTGCTATTCCTGCTTTCTACCGATATTGTTTCCAGCTATCTTGTGTATGTTCAGATTTATTCAAAAAAGATAGCTATAGTTAAGAAAACCCTTTTTCTTAACTGATTTCCTTAACTACATCCATGCATATCCTATAATATATCATTTCAGAATCTCGAGTAAAGTAACAATAAGCAGATGCTAATTAAATACCAGATAAAAATATCACTAGTTCATCAATTAAATACTCGTGAAAATATGAGCCTCAATGATATTAATTCAACAGCGTTTTCTCTTCCCTGAATACCAATAAATTAGTAATAATAGCCTATTGAAATTACTATCCAGTATTCAATTGGACTTTATAGTAGCTATCTCAGAACCTTTTTCTGAGTAAAGTTTATAACTAGCTATTATTCTTTATTCTAGCCATGGACATGCCAAGGGGTGGAGGACCTGCTCACAATATGATGGGTGGCTCCCACCCTAATGTTATGGGGTCTTCTGGAGGAGTTGGGGGTCCCAGAGGGGGCTCTGTGCCTGCTATACAAAACAATCCCCTCAATGGAGCACAGGCTGGGGGTGGGATGAGTGGTGGATCCATGCCTAGAGCCCCGGGACAGAACCTGCAGCAGGACCTTGCTGCTCAACTAGCAGAAACCATTGCACAGGCCTCTTCTCTCATACAGGCAGCTGGTTTGGCACAAGGTAAATAAATTATCTCTACCTACACTTATTAATTCAACTATCACAAAATTTTTGTTAAATGAACTCTTTATCTGCAATTGACATGTTTGTGTGTGTTGCAGGAGCGACTTCAAACAGTAATATGGTGATGAACAATCCAAACAATCCCATGCTGATGAGTGGCTCTAACATGGGGTCTGGTCCTCACATTGGTGGATCTGGTGTGGGCTCACCCCACGGGCCTCCTGAGGGGGACACTTATGACCCTACCTACTGCTCTGTGAAGTTACCCCAGCCACAGAGACTTGCTCCAGTGGACTCACCTGTAGCAGAAAGGTCTGATCATTGTATTTCACTTTCAGCACCATTCTTTTGTATCGATATTAGATATGCTATTCTTTTTCAGGCTGGAATTATTTGTATTAATGCTACGTGGACTCTGTTTTGTAGTTACTTACCATTTATTTCTTGGTTTATAATTTTTCCTCTCTTTCCACCAGACTGTTCATTGTGTGTCACGGGACACCCCCTCCGATCTACGCTATGAAGGACGTGTTTGCCAGGTTTGGCGACCTTATTGACATCTACATGCTTAACGGAAAGAACTTCGGCTACGCTAAGTACGCCAGCAAAGAGTCTGCAGACAAAGCTATCATGGTGAGAATTAGACTGTTGTTAGCTAGTTAATTAAAAAGTAAATGTTTACACTATTCTAAACAACACTTGCATAGATATATTCCATTAAATGTTTGTTGTTTGCAGTGTATGCATGGCCAGGACATTATGGGTGCGAGGCTGAAGGTGATGGAGGCAGATCCACACGAGAAAAGTGATGGCCAGAGGAAGAGAATCAAGATGGACGAGTCGTGAAAGGTGAGGCAATTTTTATTACTTCACTATCTTATGTCACTTAATGGAGGACTGATTGAGGTACTTTGTTCCTCTGGATGAAATGACTAGACTGTCTTTTAATCGTATTGACAAAGATTAGTAAATGACTGTACATTAGTGACTGACTTCTTGCGTTATATTCCTCTCAGGACTGACTGCCTTGGACTAAAGATTTACCAGACTGACTTAGTTAAGGACTCACCATCTGCTCTCTTCTGGAGAGAGAAAACAACTCCTAGGGTTGTACTGCTGTCTGATAAAACAAACAAACCAGTGAATATTAGATATGATGGTTTTTGTTATAGAGCATAGTTAGTTCCAATATGCAAGATATTGTGCTATTGCTAAACTCTAAAGTGTGTCCACCAAAATGTATGTGAATCTACATATTTATCATTCTAAGATAATATGCATATTATATTGGTATACCATAGATTAAATAATGAATTGAACATAGATCAATGGCAGTGAGTATGTTTTTGGTGGACGCAACCACTTTGGTGCAGAATAATCTATTCTGTTCGGTATTGAATATATTACCTTAGCTTGCTGTATACTAGGCTCTGACTGTAACCAATTGGTTATTTGGTGGATTGTTCAATGTTTTAGTGTTCAGTTGACAAAGTATCAGCTGGTTGGGGGGTTTAGCTACTGCATTCCGTATCTCTAGTGGTAACTAATTATTTCATCTATTTGGACTACATTATGTGACAGGTACTGCCAGTAGTCTCACTTTTCTTTTTTTAATGCTTTTCGCTTGCTGAACTAGCACCAATCTTATAATAATGATAGACTAGTGCATAAGTATTGTACAAAAAGCACTCGTAAGATGTGTTTAAATTTCCAAAATAGCTTTCTGTACTTTCTTTGCGGTGTTCCAGATTGTAGAAAAGCTTTCTTATTTGAATTTACTTATTTGTTTACTAAGTAAGGAATGACTTGCAATGTTCTTTCATTGAATAGATGTGCCCTTGTGTGTTCTATATGATATTCTTTTTAAGTTGTTTGTGTACAGTTAGGTACTAGAGTAACTTCACGGTAGGTGTTAGTCATAAGGTCACTTTTAAATGTTCAATAAAGCCTCTAATATAGCTGTGATGCGTTCATTATCCTCTATGACTGCATAGTCACTTTCATAGTGACTATGACTATTTAAGCATAGTCTCTTTCATAGTGACTATGTCTATTTAGGCATAGTCCCCTGAAGTAATAGGTTCAGATGTTTTCTGGTGCAACTTTAGCTACTTTTAACGCGCCTGACTGCTTCTTATAGTCCCTTGTGTTTAATTTCTTTTTGATTTCTACGACAACTACAGACGCTACTTACAAGACCTTGTTGACTAATATACAATATTTTGAACTTTTCATGTAGTGTGTTAAGACTGTGAACTCTTTTTGAAAATATTCACTCCTGTCGAATGTTCATTTTATCGAGAGGCTGATTTCTATTCAATGTCCGTGCTTTCGTATATAACACGACGTCTACTCATCATCAGGAACAGTGTATAAAATTAGATATATCAGACGGTTTCGATTTTTCAATCATGTTAGTACCAACTTACATAAAGTAGCTAACAAGTCAATTTATATAGGTTTTTCTTATATGATATTAAACGTACAACCATCCGATAGCTCTGAACTTGTTACTCTGCTCCTGATGATGAATATACTGTACATCTTGGTATTCTCAAGCTGCAATCCTCAGAAATCATTAACGTTGTGTAAAAAAATATCCGTTTTCACACCTGTTCATTACACTCCAGGTAAGTACAGCTGATAGATTCTCACCAGTATACCAGCAACTTCTTATTTCTTTTGCAGGTGCCTCAAACTCGCTGGAATGATGACATCAGAGATTTCGTAGACTCTGTCGATTAGCATGACACATTGAAGTTCGTTCAAATTCTACAGTCACTATATTAAGAGTTGTTCACTATGGGAAATGATTTGTGTATTAGAATTTATATTTCCAGTTTATGTTTCCAAACAAAATGGACGAACATATTAAAACAGTTTCCCATGCTTGATACATCTTCCAGTTGAATCTAGGCAACTTTGACGCATTTCCATCTTAATTCCTCTCTAGCTAGCCACACTACTGGGCTATTATATCAATGCTTTCCATTACATGCTATTGGTAACATTTTCTATGTAGGACTGCAATGGGAAGAGTTACTAAATTAAAAAGTAACTTTGCTGTTCAACTAAAGGAAAGAATTTTTTACCTGTTAAACACCATTATTTCTGCAGTGTGTGTAGCTACACCAGGCAATTAGTTACTTATTTGAAATGTTTCGTACCATTACATTGACTGTATATTAAATTAAAATCTATAGAAGACTATAGTTAATTTGATTAGGTACAACTAGAAAGTTCTACCTGTAACAGTTTTTTTTTCTTTCATTAGTCTTCCTGTGCAATTTCGTACCACTTTTGATCCAGGTTTTTATTTTGTTTATCGGCACATTGTTTAAGATGTGTTGTGTTAACACACATGCTGTATGATTCACACAACCAGTGTGTTGTGTTAACACACATGCTGTATGATTCACACAACCAGTGTGTTGCTCTAACACACATGCTGTATGATTCACACAACCAGTGTGTTGTTCTAACACACATGCTGTATGATTCACACAACCAGTGTGTTGTTCTAACACACATGCTGTATGATTCACACAACCAGTGTGTTGTGTTAACACACATGCTGTATGATTCACACAACCAGTGTGTTGTGTTAACACACATGCTGTATGATTCACACAACCAGTGTGTTGTGTTAACACACATGCTGTATGATTCACACAACCAGTGTGTTGTGTTAACACACATGCTGTATGATTCACACAACCAGTGTGTTGTGTTAACACACATGCTGTATGATTCACACAACCAGTGTGTTGTTCTAACACACATGCTGTATGATTCACACAACCAGTGTGTTGTGTTAACACACATGCTGTATGATTCACACAACCAGTGTGTTGTTCTAACACACATGCTGTATGATTCACACAACCAGTGTGTTGTTTTAACACACATGCTGTATGATTCACACAACCAGTGTGTTGTTCTAACACACAATGCTGTCCTTTATTTTTTTTATGCTAGCATTTCGCTTGTTAATTTTACTCGAATGTGAGTAATTGTTCTGTTCATATATATATTAATTGTATCAATTAAATATTTAGTTATTAAATGGACTTCATAATATCAATATAAAAGAGTAAATTCTTATGTTTTATTATGCATTACACATTCCTAATTTTTTGATAGTCTACTATAGTAACTGTTATACTATAGTAACTGTTATACTATAGTAACTGTTATACTATAGTAACTGTTATACTATAGTAACTGTTATACTATAGTAACTGTTATACTATAGTAACTGTTATACTATAGTAACTGTTATACTATAGTAACTGTTATACTATAGTAACTGTTATACTATAGTAACTGTTATACTGTAGTAACTGTTATACTGTAGTAACTGTTATACTGTAGTAACTGTTATACTATAGTAACTGTTATACTATAGTAACTGTTATACTATAGTAACTGTTATACTATAGTAACTGTTATACTATAGTAACTGTTATACTATAGTAACTGTTATACTATAGTAACTGTTATACTATAGTAACTGTTATACTATAGTAACTGTTATACTATAGTAACTGTTATACTATAGTAACTGTTATACTATAGTAACTGTTATACTATAGTAACTGTTATACTATAGTAACTGTTATACTATAGTAACTGTTATACTATAGTAACTGTTATACTATAGTAACTGTTATACTGTAGTAACTGTTATACTGTAGTAACTGTTATACTGTAGTAACTGTTATACTGTAGTAACTGTTATACTGTAGTAACTGTTATACTGTAGTAACTGTTATACTGTAGTAACTGTTATACTGTAGTAACTGTTATACTGTAGTAACTGTTATACTGTAGTAACTGTTATACTGTAGTAACTGTTATACTGTAGTAACTGTTATACTGTAGTAACTGTTATACTGTAGTAACTGTTATACTGTAGTAACTGTTATACTGTAGTAACTGTTATACTGTAGTAACTGTTATACTGTAGTAACTGTTATACTGTAGTAACTGTTATACTGTAGTAACTGTTATACTGTAGTAACTGTTATACTGTAGTAACTGTTATACTGTAGTAACTGTTATACTGTAGTAACTGTTATACTGTAGTAACTGTTATACTGTAGTAACTGTTATACTGTAGTAACTGTTATACTGTAGTAACTGTTATACTGTAGTAACTGTTATACTGTAGTAACTGTTATACTGTAGTAACTGTTATACTGTAGTAACTGTTATACTGTAGTAACTGTTATACTGTAGTAACTGTTATACTATAGTAACTGTTATACTATAGTAACTGTTATACTATAGTAACTGTTATACTATAGTAACTGTTATACTATAGTAACTGTTATACTATAGTAACTGTTATACTATAGTAACTGTTATACTATAGTAACTGTTATACTATAGTAACTGTTATACTATAGTAACTGTTATACTATAGTAACTGTTATACTATAGTAACTGTTATACTATAGTAACTGTTATACTATAGTAACTGTTATACTATAGTAACTGTTATACTATAGTAACTGTTATACTATAGTAACTGTTATACTATAGTAACTGTTATACTATAGTAACTGTTATACTATAGTAACTGTTATACTATAGTAACTGTTATACTATAGTAACTGTTATACTATAGTAACTGTTATACTATAGTAACTGTTATACTATAGTAACTGTTATACTATAGTAACTGTTATACTATAGTAACTGTTATACTATAGTAACTGTTATACTATAGTAACTGTTATACTATAGTAACTGTTATACTATAGTAACTGTTATACTATAGTAACTGTTATACTATAGTAACTGTTATACTATAGTAACTGTTATACTATAGTAACTGTTATACTATAGTAACTGTTATACTATAGTAACTGTTATACTATAGTAACTGTTATACTATAGTAACTGTTATACTATAGTAACTGTTATACTATAGTAACTGTTATACTATAGTAACTGTTATACTATAGTAACTGTTATACTATAGTAACTGTTATACTATAGTAACTGTTATACTATAGTAACTGTTATACTATAGTAACTGTTATACTATAGTAACTGTTATACTATAGTAACTGTTATACTATAGTAACTGTTATACTATAGTAACTGTTATACTATAGTAACTGTTATACTATAGTAACTGTTATACTATAGTAACTGTTATACTATAGTAACTGTTATACTATAGTAACTGTTATACTATAGTAACTGTTATACTATAGTAACTGTTATACTATAGTAACTGTTATACTATAGTAACTGTTATACTATAGTAACTGTTATACTATAGTAACTGTTATACTATAGTAACTGTTATACTATAGTAACTGTTATACTATAGTAACTGTTGCAATTTGTGCATTACAAATGGTCTAGTATTAATTCTAGTCCATTTATTCAAATAAAGTATTTGGTAGAGCGCATTCTTTCGCCCCCGCTATTGAATACTTATAGAGTTACTCGAATAACAGAAGATTGCCATAAATTTGTAACATTATTTTATTTATTACAAATAAATGAATCCCGACCAAAACATAACCTTCCGCAATTTTGCGAAGGTAAAACTTGTTGTAAATTGGATATAACTGAAGATGAGGAAAGTTTGTTTTTGTACAGTAGTTATACCAATGATAGTATACTACAATGAGATACACTACTCTCGACAATTTCTATTTTCTCTGTCACCTGGTTTCGAAAGTGGGAACTAGAATTGAAATATAGTAAGGACAATTGAGGTATGTTGTGTGCGTGACGTCATAACAGCAACACTTAAAATCATATTTAAGAAAATTGGAGAACGTAACATTGTGAAAACTGTTTATTTATTTCCATTTTAAGATACGGTGAACAGCTCACAAAGCTTTACTCTTCAGTACCTACCCTACTAGGAATACCAATATTGATAGGTAGCGACAATTGAGTGATTTGTGACGTGACTTAAGCAAGGGAACAAATTTAAAGAGAAAATTAGGGATTTAGCAAGCGAGATAATTTATTTATTATATTATGCAAATTTAAGAACTATTTTTTTACAAATTTACCTTCTTCAATTCAATCCATTGTTTTAAATATGATTTTAAGTGTTGCTGTTATGACGTCACAAACACAACATACCTCTATTGTCCTTATTATATTCAAATTCTAGTTCCCGCTTTTGAAACCAGAGCCCCCAGTGGCTCTATCCTGAAGTTGTCTGTGGTGAATGGAAGAGAAGGGGGGTGGCGTCCCTTGGGCCACGAACTGTTGTAATTTGGATTATGGATTGTCTTTTTAATTTTTACCATGTTTCATTTTTTTAACGCTACTTGCAGTTATAGATGATAGCGATAGATGATGTGTTTGGTAGACTCGTAGACTTCATTTACTATCACCTCTTCATTTTCCTCTTCCATCCGTGAGTCTTCAAGTTTCGTCATATTTCTTGGGTAAGTGACTGCATTCACGGAGTAGCTTTTCTGCATCCATGAGCATGGTCACCGACGGTGGTAAGTGACTTTGTTCATGGAGCCACTTTCCTATCTGACTGCTTTTTCTAGTCCCTTGTACTTAATTTCCTTTTGACGTCAGCGATATGGCCTTTAGTTCCGAAGCAGACGTTGAGCCCCTACTAAATTCAAAAAAAAATTGAAACCAGAAATTTGCGAGAGTAGTGCTTTGTAGTATAATATCTTTGGTTATACCTCTTCATGTCACCTTCATTAGCAAAAAACACCAGCTATTAAATATTCACCAAAAATAGATATGTTGACATAACAACTACAGTTTCGTGACTCATCAAACAGAACTACTCTTACTCTGAACCAGACTACTAGGTATATCATTCACCAGGTTAAAGGTACTCCTCTAACACCTTAACACCTCTACCTTTGTCGAAACGAGGTCATGGTCTAGAGACTACGGTGTCAAATGCCTTTCTTAATTCACTAGATTCTAGAGACACAAGTTATACAAAATCGTACTCTTAAGACTTTTGAAAGCCAAAGTTTGATTTATTTATGGCAATAGTTTGCTTCCCCCATTAGAATGAACGGGGTTTCAATAGTAAAAGAAAAGGAAAAAGACATGTGTAATAAAAGTTTATACATATATATAAAATATCGTGATATTTTTATTGCAACCAACCATAGACGGGAAACGTACTTTACTCCGCCAATTCTTCAAAGTCTAATCATTACCCACAACATTGTTATTGTCTTTTTACAATATGATTGTATGCTAACTAAATGTATTTGAATATTTATACAATCTCTCTGGCCGGATGCTTGAATGTAACAACGAATCATTAATTAAATTATTCTTAATTGTAGTTCTACATCATTTTCATTAATTCAAAAAGGTAATCTCTCTTGCACCAAAAATAATTTCAAAAACTCTTACCAAATGTGATTGAATTCTTCAGAACTCATCTCATTCATTTTTGTACCTTATTCCCTGTGTAGGTACTTATTACCAATATCAGTACCGCTTCCTCATTACCAGTTGTCCGATCCAATTTACTTTTCCGAATATCAGAAATTTAGAATATTAAAATGTTGTATAGGAAATGTATATTTAAATAATTTAGGTACTGTAGAAGCTCCTCTGACAATTAGTTTTCATTGGAAAATTTAAGAGATGTACGACATTATTTCTAAATCGTCCTCAATGCTGACTGCTTGAAAAGTCTTGTTTGGAGGATGTTAACACTTTTTACGTATGTATTTTCATAATAATGGTGAAGCCATTGTAAGTGATTAAGGTATAGATATTAAATAAGCGTATTACAATAAATACACTATTATCAAGAGAGACAACTATTAAGTGTGAAAAAATCTATTGCTGAATTATGAATTCTGTAGTAGGAACATTTACTGTCAAATTAATAAAATATCAAATTTATTAACGCTCGGGTAAAGAAAAAATTGAACAATTCGTAAATGGTCGGTAACTTTTAAAATATCTGGCAATGACAATAGTAGATTCAGGATATGTATTAACTGAATTAATTGTGGCTGCTTAGAGTACCTTGCGACATTTTGTTTAATTTAATTTAATGTGAATTTACAAAAACACAGTTTGGACGTTATAAAAACGACCAATAGGGACACATACGGGAATCAAAGATAAAAATAAGACTATACTACTGTTTAAGTCTGTTAATGTTAAGTGTCTTCTATTGATAAAATGTTAGTTTTATGAAAATTATTTATTAATAACCCAAAATACGAATATTTTATTCGGCTGGGAATAGAACAGGTGGGGAAAAGTCCTAGTGTCCCAATAGACAAATACAGTGTGCGTTAGAATATATGGTGATTACTTTGAATTAAGAAGACGTAAGTCTACAGCTGATGCATTTCTCTATAAAAATAGAAGTGAAAAGAGAAGTCTTTAGTTGATGACTTTAAATTGTGAACCTGATTATTGAATAGAAGTAACAATTGAGTGGAGATAGGAAATATCTTTGGAGAGATTGAGTTATTAATTATGTCATATAATGGTTTTGGTATTTGGAAATTGGAATTAAACTATTTAGTTACTTTCTGTTTTTAAAGAGGCTGACTATTGCAATAACTTATTTTCTGTTGATAGAAGTTGGCTAAAGTTTTAGATATTCGTATAATTAGTTAACTGACTAATTCATTGCAATAATTTTGTAAACTTTGTACTCCTAGGTATGAGTTAATGTTCAATCCTATCAGCAGTTTATATTTGTACAGGTTTTGTAATTTCTCTATTGGTTATTTCATTTTACATGTTCGGCTAAATATATTATTGAACAAATTATCCTGGAAGTAGAATTTCTTTTCAATTGAGGAAATAAATGAGAGGTAATAATAATTTGTAAACTTTATTTGTACCGAATACATTCATTAAATTTTTTACTGAATTTAAGCCAAAATGAAACTATTCTTATTGAAGCAGAAGAAATAAAATAGAAAGATTGAAACTTACATTAATGACTAAATGCGTCCATTGACACTACTCATCTCCATATCATTAACAGAAAAAGCAAACTATCTACATTTATAAATAACTTAACTATTCAAAGTGTTATAATATAAATACTTTATTAAATAAGCAACTTAATTTTCTAAAATTAAAATAATAATAGATGCCCAAGTACTAAAATATATGAAATATATTTTAGATAGTTATACTCTGAAGATGAAACCGTTAACAAAAAATATCTATAAATAATTTGAGCAAAGTAGCCACAGATATAGAGCAAATAAACATTTAACATAGGTATTTCACATATCCTTTTGTTAACATCTTATGTTGAAAATACTTTACTATATTCTGTGGGTAATTTACAAAAACTAAACAGTTTATTTTTTAAATTAACAGTTTGCATGACAAACTAGGTAGTAACAGTGTTCACACGACAATAATATTTGGCTTAATCGATCTCTAACGTTACTTGAACCACACTTGAACCTTTGCTGGTTCTATGGTTACTCACAAAGCTAAATAACATAATTGTAAGTAGGTAGGCAGTATGATATAAAAGTGACGTTAGAAACCGATTGGAACAACAACTTCCATAGTATGAAATATTTTGTGCACTCTCCCTTAAGAACACCTCAATGTTACGGACTATTCTGCCCTCTTCCAAAGTAAATAATAACTGTAAACAATATCTGTGAGATCACATGTGATTCCTTAGCATTAAAGCAAATAAATAAGAACAAATGGCAGGGGTAGGGGAGATTATATCCCCTAATTACGGGGGCAAAGGCATTCACCACCCACTTTCTCCCTGAGGAAGTTCAGGTAGTTCTCAACCCGGGTATAAACCCCTGGGTAACCAGCTCTGGCACAACCTTGTCCCCAAGATACGATACCTGAGGAGAGAACAGTTATTTTATTGAAAATATAATGTGATTACGGTCTTTTTTTCAGCACGGGTATTTTGTTTCGAATTCAAACAGTAAATACACTGTTAGGGGTCTTCAAGCATCAAAATTATGGAAGATATATATTAGCATTCAATATATAATAGTTACTATAATACCTAATTATAACGAAGATGTTTCTATTGTCTTTTCAATAATTTACTCACCGATCATGTTCAGCTGCTGTTGTCCGGCGTCATTTCTAGTTTCCAGCATCATGGGTCCGCCACTGTCTCCCTATATTAAATATATAAAGGAAAATGTTATAACTCTGTAACATTGTTCGAATTAGTTGCAATTAATTTTGGTAGACAGAGAAATGGTTTGTCGGAACTATATCAGTAAAAGTGGCTTACCTGACAGGCGTCAAGTTTTCCCTGGTCGTAACCAGCACACACCATGTTGTCAGTGATCTCATGGGGCTTGTACTTCTTGGTCTTGCAGTCATCGTTGGTCATGATTGGTACAGACACCTTTCTGAGGACTTCGCTGTTCACTCCTCTTTCGCTAACTCTTCCCCATCCTGCGATGATAGCCTTCTTTCCAACGTAATTGGCACCACCTTGGAACAAACGAGATATTAATTTGACTGACAGATTGGTAAATAAAATATTCCTCACAGTATTTACGAATTTTAGTACATGTGCTCATATGGTTGAGATTAAGTGATGCAACCGTCTATTTTTTAGAGTATTCAAATGAAATTAATATTGAAACAGTCATTTCATGTTCTTGCTGATAGAACAAATTGAAAATCGTTTACCACGCAGTAATATACATTTGATCATGACACAAGAGGAATAACTATCATAAAATCATTAGGATCTGTCATTACTTAAACAGCTCAAATCCACCAAGTAAACACTCACTAGTCTCAGGAAGGCAGATAGGTCTGACATCTCCATCCAAGCGAAGAGGTCTGTCAAGTTTGATCACACCAATGTCATTGTTGAAGCTGCTCCTGTCGAAACCAGGATGAGACCACCATTCGGCGACACCTCGAACCTGCCTTCCACTCTCCAGACGGTCGGAAATGTTGTGGCTTCCGATCACGATCTCGACACGCTTCAGGTCCACACTGGAAAAGCGGAATCTTGAAAAGAAAAAGAATGAAACAAGAGTCAGGATAGAGAGAAGTGTGAGACACGTTATTGAAACGAATGGAGCAGGAGTTAAAGTGGAGGGAAGTGTAAGACACGTTATTGAGACAAGAGTTAAGATAAAGAGAAGTTTAAAGTTAGGCATTCAATAAAATTATCTTAATTTGGAGATTTAAAGGTTCCTTCAACTTTAAACCAAAGAATAATCTTATAGTGAAGGATAACTTTAAATTTTAATAGACTAGAGAGGATGCGAATTATTAGGAAACATTAGTTAGTACCAGAGGTGGTTTGAATTGTAAAATTAGTAGTTAGTAATATGTAATATAACTGGAATAAGAGGTATTGTGTTAGAATAAATGTTAATATACTGTCTAGCAACATGCTTTTGTACATCAAGATGCAAGTGAATGACTAGCTGCACTTCTTCATATTTAGTGTTTAGTAAACGAACTTTAATCTACTCACCTTATAATTTTGTAATAAGTTGACTTTTTATTGTAGGTACGATGAAAAAATTGCTGTGATTTAGGTTTTCTTTGTTTTTATATTATATGATCACTTCAAGAATGGATCGTTTGCCAACAGTGTTTGTACGCTTAGGTTCTACTCACCTTTTGATGCAGTGGGCGGCAGTTATCATGTACTGAGCGTTAACTAAAGAGGCACCGCAGTAGAGCTTTCCCTTGTAGAACAGTGCTGCTATCCAAGGCATTTCCGTTAGTGCTGTTTGACTCCCTCCTACAACGCGGTGGGTGCGTCCTACCAAACCGCACTCTGGAGTGAGATAGGGAGCGTTAAACGAGGTAATTAGAACACAACTAAAACTATTAAGATATGAAGAAAAGATTCAATTTCATTTGAGCTAATAGTGTCTATAAACATCATTAGGCACTGTTGATTGCTGAAATGTTTTGCAACAATTGAAATATATTTTTTTATATATTATTTCTCTTATGAAGATAAAACTATAGAATATATCTATAAACTCTTCAAACTATTTACATATATATTTATTGCACAGTAAATGTTGAATTGAATGTAATTATATTGGTGTAGGTACTCACTGATGCCATTACAGTCGCAAATGTTCTGCCCTCTTCTCTCCTTATTAACAGTGACTGTGATACCCTATAGATAAAAGCATTACAGAACATAGTTAGTAATTATGTGTATATAATTATATCTTATAATATATATTATCAGAGAAAGTATTCTTCAGCAAGGTTTAGAGTGGATATTCTCTCCATATTCCATATTTATCGTTAAGCAATCATTGGCAAACGTAACTCATTTGTCGACATTTCGCTTTCACTTTCAAAATTAATAAACACTGTGCAAAATCTCTCAGGAAATGACTTAAATAGTAGGTTTTACTTTTTATAGCATTAGATGTCAATTGCAGGTTGTATAATCTAGGGTTTACCTGGGGTAGACAGTGGGTTACAACGAATGTGGTTGCTAGAAGAAGGTAGAATAGTTTCATCTTGGTTGATTGGTAGTTCGGTTTTGGCTTAACTGTAAAGTAAATGGGTGAACTGTAGATAAAATAGGAGATATTTTAGAAATTCAACATTTGGTAACTTTTATATTACCGAAGTTGTTGAAGTTTCTATTCCAATAATTTTAATTACTTACCAACATAGAAAATATATTATAAGTACTGTAGAAAATGATCTACCATATCGGTTAATATTTTCATCTTGATGATGATAGCACTAGCATGGCTGCACCAGTAAGCACTTAGATAACTAGTTGAGGCACTGGTTCATTCTCCACTAGACAGTCTTACTGGTAGCAACCGTAAGTGACAGGGAATGTAACGTTAAGGTCACACTAGTTTTGAAATATCTGTACGTCTGAGATTTACTTGTGAAATACTTACGGTGTTCTAGCAAGTAAATGCTTTGGCGAAAGCTGCTGAATGATTCTTAGATACTAACTAGACTATGGTATTCACGTGTGTTATTATATATAAGGAAACTGACGTATTTTAGAATATTTTAATATAAATATATATTAATTATAAATAGCTAAATAACATAGAGTACATAGTTTTATCAGTTCAATGTTCAATGTCACAATTGGTTGACTAAAATGACGGAAGGGGCTCTGTGTGACAAACTAGGAAGTGCAAAAACTTGTTGACCTTAGGTCTCGGTTATACATGACACAGTCTGTAGCTACAATAAAAGGACTCTCACCTTCCTAATTAAAAGAGTCTTTTCACTCCTACCATTGCCTCATAATAACCCAATTAACTAACCTACAGAATAAATAACTAAGATGTTGTAACAGATTTATAATAGTTGCATACACGTGATAGAAGCAAATACAACAAACTTTTATCAATCCTTATCTATGTGACGTAAGATATATTCATACATTCTATGTAACTGAGAATGGCTGGAGTTGTTTTAGTGATTCATTAAGCGCAAGCAGAAACCTTGTACTGGATATTTATAATCCATTAAATAGGGATATAATGCTTGTGTGGATAAGGGATAATTAGTTCGGTAATTGATACGTAATGAGTCGTGCAGTTAAGAAAGTAAAGGCGAATAATTGCAGCTAGTGGTTATTGCAACTAGTGTACGTACTGATAATGAACTTAGTTATTATACAGTGTAATGGTGAACAGAATTTGTTAGGCATGAACTGAGATGATTAATATGCCTGTTCTAAATATTTTCTATATGAATGGTTAAAAACAATTGTTCAAAACTTGTATATTGAAACTTTCAAATTTCACTGTAATTCAAATCGAGAAAATGTCGTTCATGAATTGCATGTAATTTTTATTTATGTGAAGTTGTACATTTGAACTAACTAGGATCAGAATTGAAAAACAGTGATGCAATGGGTTATCAGTAATCCCTATCCAAAAGAATACCTGTCTGTGGTCAATTGATAGAAACAAATGCAATATAATTAAAAGCTTTTTATCATATTAATTGATGGTAATTTTGTGTAATTAAAAGCTTTTATAAGAAAATAATTTGAGTAATATAGTATTTTTTTCATTTGAATTACTTGCTATGAATGCTTCATCAAAACTCTAAATTTTTGCTGTAATAATTGTTTCATGGATTTTGTAAAAGGTGTTTTGATAACAGGTAAATTAATTAGTTTTCGTAAAACTCATTATATAAAGTGAGTAGAAAAGGGAGGGTTGAAAATTTAGTGAAAATTTGGGAAAGTTATTTTTCAGAAACATTAAAATTTTAATTCATAATATATCTAACTCATACTATTTTTGCACATTATCAAATACTTTTAATTTGTACTTTACATCCTTCTTTTATTTAATTTATTTACTATCACACTATAATTGCCCGTGACTAGCTATCTATAAGCCATATTATTGTTTTTCACTGAGAGGATATTGTTACAGTTGCACTGCTATTACCTTTGCGTCGTGTCAAACACTGCTAGTGACTATCACACCAACACAGTTGATATATATACACCGCGGATACGAACCAACCTTGTGTGACCAAGCGAGGTCAAGGTTGGTCTTAGTCCCCCCAAAGGATAAAACTGAATCAATTAATCGATTCCCAGAACGGAATTTATTGGAGCACATAAACGAAACAAAAGATACGGAAGTAGCATCGCTTGACACCATAAATACTAACTGGTTTGTATTGATGTGAGGGATGCAACTGATGCGTACAATAATTAGGTTGGTTATTAGTGTAAGAAGTGACATAGTTACCATTATCAGAGTTAGTATATTGCGGTTAATTTTTATAATTAAGAAATAGAATTATATGAACAAGATGAGTAACGCTTGTGGTAGTAAACGGCGTGAAACTTAGCGTATTTTACATCGGAGTATTTGCTTATATACCTTAGAATGAATACATTCAAACATGTTTTTTTATCAGTATTATGATACAATAAATCTAACACTTTCAACAAGAAAGACCAAGATAAATCTATATAGATTTGAACTGCAATTTCTGTTTTTATGTTCGACTGATAAACCTGCAACATCAACTACCATTAGAAAGCTGAAGAAATGTTTATAGGTTCACAATGTGTATTGACAATATTAGTTATTTTTCATAAATCATTTGCGTAATATCTAATCTTTCCAAATATTCTCACTGTCTTGACTTTAAAACATATCCACAAATTGAAAAAGATGGTCAACTTCGTTTTTTAATAAAAGTAATAAATAGGTTCCAAAATAATGACTTATGGTTTGGCTGCAATAAACGTTTAGTGGATTATCATAAAATAAATAACAAAATATTCCTCATAGAAAGCAATTTGAAGAAGAGCGATAAGGAAGAAGTGAACCTAACCTTGAGGTAGCGAAGACTCTTACAGAAGAATATAGTACAATTTTAATTGTGAGAATATCAGCAACTACTTATACCTGTCCTGTAGAACAAATTCGAAAAAATAGTTTTTTACAAAATTTTCAAAATTTAAGTTACTTCAAATCTATCGGAAATACATCCGAACAATGTATGGATGAAGAAAAGTTTACTATTTCAATTTACTCTTTTAGTAATGAAGTAAGTTTCATCATCTTGATTAGATACCAAATGAACAAAAAATTATTGATAATTTTTTTTAAATAATAATGTTTCAGGACAGGAAAAAAAGAAATAATTAATTCACTTCAAAACTACTTTATTTCATTAAATGTTAGAATCGACAAGATGTATTTCTTTTTCATCATATACTCCTACAAAAAAACTTAAAATAGTTAAGTTAATAAAAGCAAATGAATTCAATTTTTTTCAATGCTAAAAAAAATGATGAAAATATTACCATATCCCTTTAGTCTTACGGACAATTTTCAAATAACGATGTTGTAGCTGTAAAGAAGATAATTTCTCTTGTTTCAAGTGACTTAAAAAAATTCTGTTGTTTCATCAGGACGGAATTCAGCCGACAGTTCGTAAGATGCCTTGCGGTGTTTGATGTTGATGGCTCGTGTCCTGTGGCTGATTATTTCAAGAAAATGAACATCCACCTGACCGTCAAGATATTAAGGCCTATATCTATATCAGTTTTCAATATCAGACTAACTAAAAGAGGATATTAAGTACAAGTTCAGATGGTTTCACTGACATGAAAGTAGAAACTTGGGAAAACATCTCGGTGATATTTTGCACAATCTAGGACCTAGGTGGTAATTTAGACCATGAGACTATTCCACTGCAATGAACCCAAAGATTTTCAGCAAATAAATATGAAGCTCATGCAAACTAATATGTTCATTTTTCGTTATCTAGAATAAAAAATAAATTTAAATTCATAAATTTATTATACTAATAAGTTTAATCGAAAATAAGTGATTAAAATCAGAGAATAGGGATAAAAATATATAAAAAGTAAAACTAAGCCAACCGCTATTCCAATATAGTCTAATGTTGCAAATTTCAGTATAGAATAACTAATACAATACGTGATCAGTATAATACAATGAAGAAAATTTAAATGTAGTTCAGTATTTAATACAACACGATATTTAATACATTACAATAATTATTATACTACTATAATTAATACTATATAAACAGCATCTAATACAATCGGACAGGATGAACTTCAATCTCTTTTTAAATTCTTCAGTACCATCTGTCAATCTTATTTCTAGTGGCTTCTGATTGCAAAATTTAATAAAATGATGTAGGTTCTGTAGACTACTTGCAGTTCTACAGTATATATTATTTAGCAGTTAATTTCTTGAGCTACTTGTATCGTACATATGTCCTACTTGTTCGGCTGCGATTCTCGAAAGGAAATGATTGTGCAGCCCATGAATCACACTGAACATCTTGACAATATGGAAATACTTCGCAACCTGTGGGAATTTTAACAATTTCTATTTAGAGAAACACTCAAGTTCCAGATTGTCATCCAGTAACTTAACAACTTTCCGCGGCAAGGTTTTAATTCCAGATGTTGTACCCAGTCACAGAATAAACAAGATGAAAAAAATTATTAATAAAGTTTCAAAATAGTGGAGAGTGGTATATAATTAGAAATACTGAAATAATCCCAAGGGATCTGTTCAATTTAGTTTTAACACCTGCACCATATATTTGAAGCGATAAATTTCTGTCGATCTGAACCCCCAAAAAGTTCATTCAGTTAGTAGATTCAGTCACAATATTGCGTATTGTAACATCAATTACACTGAATTCATACTATTTTTAGTTAAGATCATTGTTTTTGTATTATCTATATTTAATGACAGCCTGTTAGCTATCAGTCATGGTGTGCGGTAAGTTCACCGCCGGAAAGTTCCCGTACTCAATTCACAGCGAGATAAGTTCATCGCAACTCAAATCACCGCATGGTAAATTTACCGCCAAAACAATTTAATTCAAAATATAGCAATAATACGATAATCTTATAAATAAAACGAAGTTATCAGCAACTAGATATACATAAATTACGTGAAAAAATACAGGCTGTTTATATATTGGTATAGTAAACCGTCTCATTAAGTAATTATGAAAAATTATAATTAAAGATAATTTATATAAGGACAGGAATATTATATTTCTATCACTGAATACACAAAACAATATAGTAAGTAATTTTCTTGTCTAAACATTGATTTCTTTAAGATCGAATACTATCTGGTTCTATTTAATTAATACATATAAGCTACTTAATCAAAAAATACACAATGTCATAAAGTTGAACATACCTACTTAAATAACTAAATTTTAAATTTCGTTAAATGCCTAAAGTCATGTAACGTAACTGTAGCTACGAGAAGAATCCTTTTCGACGCACAAACTGGCAGGGTATGATACGCAGTTCATATGTGAAAAGTAGCTATCTTGCAATAAATAGATTTCAATACACACAAGTGGATATAGTTAAAGGAAAGAATTGTGTGAAGTTTTTTGCACTATAAAATGCTTACATAGTATATACATGTATGAACACAATGAATGTGGCTTAAACGAAACTACTTGTTACACAAAAGAACACAGAATTAATATATTTTTTCAAATTTAGAAGAATGACAATTCCTAATAGTAGTTATTTTTTATCTGTGGTGTTTTAGCACACATTATTTGGATTGAAATTTGCTATGAGGTGAATTTACCACGTGGTGAATTGAGTTGCAGTGAAATTACCGCGCAATGAATTAACTGCAGTGAATTTTCGGTGGGAATTGAGGGCATTGAACTTACCTGTAATCAACAGTCATTGATCAATTCCAACCAATTTTCTGTTAATAGATTGTATGGCATCATTAATTATTGTACCATAGTCAAATGTGTTGAGTCATTGGCATAATGAATCATGTTTACATAACTAGAACATAAATTCATGCACATCATTGATATGATAGATCAAAAATAAAATGGGTCCCAAAATTGACCCCTGATGCACTCCACTGTTTATTTTTCATCCCTATACAACAGAGAGAAACAATAGATTGAAATATTCTCTTCTGATGAATTTCGATGTGTGGAAAGATTTATTTTTCCTTTGCATTTGCTGATTTTTCAGATGTTCAACATTTTATGGTTTTGAAATACAATTCTGTACTGCCATATAATATAAATTCAGGGCTGGGACAATATGCTCTAAAAACTATAGATCCCAAAAATATTATAGACGGAGTGAATTAAAGAGTATTGAATGGTTCTACACCAGCGGTATATAGTATTCGATACCATTTCATTTAGTTTCGTCTATGATATTTTCGAGATCTATAGTTTTTAGAGCATATTGTCCCAGCCCTAAATATAATTAAATAACGAAAACTGGAGGAGCTGAAGTCTTTCATGTCTAAAGTGATATGAACAAAATTAGTTTGGAAGTATTGAACGTCTCTAATAAATTACTAATAATTTCTCTTTAAATTCTTCTAATATTTAGCTATTATAATTATGAGATGAAATTGAAATAACAGTCTGAAAAATGCGACAGTAAGTGTTAAAATAATTACCAATAGTATAGCTAATGGTTTGAAACAAAATATGGTTTGAAATTAATTATATCAATTTTCACACTATATTAACTATATTCATTTTTATTGATACAATTAATGATTATCAACACAATATTATTTATTAACACTGAAAACACTCTGTCATTTCTTCAATAATGGATAACCAACCTATGTGGGGACATTTCGCTGCAATATTAATTTATACAGTCAATTATATTATTGGCGCATTAGGATTTAATTGTTATAATTACAGTGTTTTTATCAGCTAATCCCTATGGTTGAATTAAATAACTTCCGGATATTTTAACTACAGGCAGTGATGGGGAAATAACAACATTTTACACTCCACCTCTGAGAGAAAGTGACGTCATAATATAGGATATGTCTTTAGATTCAGTAAGTAGGCGTGTCATTAGCTTTGTGACGTCATAATACAGGATATTGATGAGAGTTGACATCTTCTTTTGACCTACAAATAAAGAGAAATATAGGTTAGGTGCTGTAATGCTTTATTTATTAATGCATCATTTAACTGTCAGTCTAATATGCAGATTAGTTGTGATTGAATTGGATTTCTAAATTTTGATTTTCCAGTATATTTCAGATTAGCATTTAGAAAATTATTTTATTTTATTAGATATATACTGTTATACTATAGGTAAATAATTTTTTATTCTTGATATCTTAGTTAAAATATTCAAATTAATATACTCGATCATAATTTAAAAAAATCCCTTTAAAAATGAGAAAAAACCTAAAATGAGTTTTTTCGCACTGCAAAGTAGCTTCACCGGATTTTTTTTGCAATTTCTGTCCCAATTCTGCTAAAATGTTATTGCATCCATTTCGAATTATTTTTTTCTAATCAGAATAGTTCACTATACAGGACTTCATTACTCTACTGTATGAGATTTTCTATGCACAAAATGATATTTTCAATATTTCCAAGTTCAATTTTACAGATAAGAAAAATTTACACTTCTTATCACTACTCTTTCCGTAAAAGATATGTATTAAATTATCCTTATTAAAAATGTAAAGACCAATTTAAAAGTTCAAAGCAAATGAAATTACTAGTTGAGTTGCTAGTCGCAATCTTAGCTAGAACTAACTTTATTTCCGAGAAGTTTTCCGCGAAATAGATTGGAGCAAAGTACTGGCGTCATATCCGCATATATACACTAACTATTCGTCAGCGTTTGAGTCATGGATAGAGTTCATGTATGTCCTAAATAGCCTGAACCGGAAGAGAGGGAGATAATGTAACAAGTTATTATATGCTTTTGCCAGTCAGCCGTGAATGTAAATACGGAAAAGTAAGGGACGTGGACTTGAAATGGAGAGCAAACTACCTACCTACCTACTTCCTAGTTGTGGCATCAATGGCAGGTAATAACTGACTGGTTCTCAACAATTAAACTCTTTGGCTCGTTATGCAATAGGAACTAAGGCCTCACTATAGGAATTACCTAATTGATTACTGTTATGGTGAGTATCTGCCTCTATTTGATTGTAAGTACAGAAGATGCAACTAAACGAAAGATTAATATTTCTTACCTCTGTAAACCGAGGAAGTTTTGTTTATTTCTATTTCATTCGTTTGAAACAGGAACACTTGTGAACAATTAAATGAAGGCAGATGTATCACCAATAAAGGATTTGAAAAAAAGGATTTATTTGGAATTAGAAACTCGCCTGTAGAGATTAAAAAAAATGAGTTGCCATTTCGAGCCTATAATCAGTAATTTTTTTACTAGAGAGTCACAGTAGAAGAATTCTATCAGAAAAAAAAAACACAGAAAATCTCTAAAGATTCTATTCAAATTTTTAACTTTCAATAAAGGTTTTAACTTTTAATTTCGAAGCATCAATTAAGTGTTATGAAAAGGGCGTTTATAGTAGCTATGGTAGAAAAAAATATAAATAAAAATCATTGGTTACTTTTAGTGATATTACGAATGAAAATATATTACAGTTGGAAGTAAAAGATGATGCATTAATTATTTTTCTTTATTTCGAATTCATCTACGCAGCAGCCACTAGCTTCGAATTTTATTATTTCTCTCATTGGAGGGAAATTTTATCCTGTGTGATAAGGAGTCGTAATTGTATAATTATTTTTTGATGTTAAATTAATAATTATTACAGGGCTGGGACAATATGCTCTAAAAACTATAGATCCCAAAAATATTATAGACGGAAAGAATTAAAGAGTATAGAATGGTTCTACACCAGCGGTATATAGTATTCGATACCATTTCATTTAGTTTCGTCTATGATATTTTCGAGATCTATAGTTTTTAGAGCATATGTCCCACCCCTAATAATTACCATGATAGAGTATGTAGAATTTTCTGAAGAATGTGATGTCTTCAAGATCATTATTATATCATTATGATTATTTGACATTAAGTTAAATCTGTTTCAAATCATACACCACAAAAATAAATATTGCACCAAAAAATTTTGTTGTCTATGATGAAAGAAAAAATGTATACAACACATTGGAAAGGAAATTTCGCACAATAAAATATATATAATTTTTGGGGGTCGTAACAAAAAATGGGAAAATTGTAATAACTTTAATATTATCACCTAAAATTATATTTATTTTATAATTTAAAAATTTAAGACATAACAATCTGAAAGACATTTAATTACATATTAAAGTGAAATGTATTAAATTTATATACGAAAGTACTCTGTTGAATAACTCAATTCAATATCAAGTCAATTTTATTTGCCTTTACTAAGATTTGATGTAGGTATAATACCAAAGGCAATTAAGACTATTTTTTAAGTGTTACCTCGATATTTACGTTCCTTGTGAATAAAGCAATATAGTGACCAAGGAGGGAAATTTCTATCACAGGTACACTTTTTTCTTCCAATAATGGAGAAAGGAAAGACCTAGCTACACAGTACACATCATTGGATAAATTATTATTAATATAAAGAATTATATTGCCCAGACCTCACAGTTTAGTAATTGAACTTGGTTCTTTTTCTTTTTATTGTTTGATGAATATTAAAAAAAACATTTTTTTCAAATCTCAAAAAATTCACTTCACAAAATCTGATTTCAATTTCCTAATTATCGAAGCTATAACTTTGACTTTTGCAACGTAGTAGTCTATCGCGTACATTGTACCGTCACAATACACGAATGTATGACCCCCATGGAGCTGTAATGGCTTGCATACATTAATGGTAATTAGAACAAATGTGTCTATTAGTGAATTAAAGTGTCACGACCTACTACGCATTAAATGTATTTGGAAAAGGAAACCGAGAAAGGCAAATCGAAAAAATATTGGATTATTTCTTCAATAGCGTCTATGTACATATTAAATAATTATAATTTTAATTGTATCTTAATTATTTTTTCTATGCCTATAATAACAGTATAGAAAAGTAGTAATGATCTTACACATCCGATTATTGTATCTTGAAAATAAGAACAGTTTCCTGTATTATTTTATGATATTGAGCAATAAATGTTAAAATTTAACTATTTCCGTTACCGAATTTCATATTGGAAATATTAAAAACATATTATGATATGGTATTTATGTAAATATTAAATAAGCATCAATTTCAATTAATAACTAGTATCTAAATAGTTAAAGTGCTCTAGATATCAACTAGATAATGCTCTAGATATTAACCAGATAATGCTCTAGATATCAACTAGATAGTGCTCTAGATACTAACTAGATATGATATCGCAGTAGATATGAGTTACTCATTTCCCTTGAATGTCACCGTGTCAAAAGTATCCTTTTCCACCGACTGAGACTGGGTCAAGGCTCTTCTAAATAGGTTAACTAACCGTAATAACGTTAGCAAGAGTTATTTCCTTAGTGGTTATGTCAATGCTGTTATTGGCTGTACTTTCATTGATGAATAATCAAATATGGTGTTAATAGGTAGTATTTTGCTGATAAATATTATGTTAATGGTTATCATTTTATTTGAATGTATATGGTTATGTAATGTTAATGGTTATCATTTTATTTGAATGTATATGGTTATGTAATGTTAATGGTTATTATTTTATTTGAAAGTATATGGTTATGTAATGTTAATGGTTATCATTTTATTTGAATGTATATGGTTATGTAATGTTAATGGTTATTATTTTATTTGAAAGTATATGGTTATGTAATGTTAATGGTTATTATTTTATTTGAATGTATATGGTTATGTAATGTTAATGGTTATTATTTTATTTGAATGTATATGGTTATGTAATGTTAATGGTTATTATTTTATTTGAATGTAAATGGTTATGTAATGTTTATGGTTATCATTTTATTTGAATATATGGTTATGCCAATGATGTTACTGTTCTGGTTATCATTTTATTTGAATAAACGTAAAAATATTTCTTTCTCAACAATTATACAACAGTGTTATTATTTATTTATTCTTGTTTCAGAATTAAGGCAACAAACTTTTGATATACGTAAATATTATAATTCAAAAGGTCAATTTTTATTTCAAAGATTGTAATTCAGAAGTGAATAATAAATAATCGGTTCAATGCTTCATATATTCGATATAACCATCCAATTATTAAGAACTACAGCTTTCAGTCTATGAACAAATGCACCGCAAGCGGCACGTATCTGTTCCTGTGGAATTGCTTCCCATTCCACTTGCCTGTTTTCTTTGAGGGACTCGATAGAAGTGTGAGGAGTAGCTGAGACCCTTGTCTTCTAGAGAGACCGGATAGAAAAGACCAACGGATCAAAGACAAGTCTTCTTGCAGTCCAGACATCTGTGAAGGATGGTATGTTTCAGTTAATTTGGAGTCATGTGATGGTGTCGAATCCTGTTTGAGACTTCGTTGTGAACATTGAAAGTGTTCTATAGCCTACGGTAGCAACTTCGGTTCTAGAATGAAAGACATTGTACCGATATGAGTTCAATTTGTCTCCACAAGACACAAATACGAGAGGAGACCTTCTCTCACTTTCACAGAAGACCAATCTATCACAGACTGTACATTTTGACGTCTCGTCGCAATCCTACTCTCGGTTGAACTTGAGGATCTTCAAAATTCTCAAAGTTTACAACTTACTTAATGTCAAAAATTTCTTCTCATCTTCGAGCACAAATTAATGGAACATGTCTTCAGTTATCTCATTATAGAGGATGTGATGAATTCTTTCTACTCTCATTTTCTCATGATGGTCAGTATTTAGTGGGTCTAGGAAAATTGATCGAAAACAATTTATCGAAAACAATTGAAAGAATGGAAAATTAATCGAATGGAAAATTGATTGAAGGGAAAATTGATTGAAGGGAAAATTGATTGAAGGGAAAATTGATCGAAAGGAAAATTAGTCGAATGGAAAATTGATCGAAAGGAAAATTGATGCACAATTGATCGATAGTAAAATTGATCGAAGAGATCAGCTACTAAACACAAAGCAACAAAAAATACGTATATACATCAAAACAAAAGTTGCAGATTATTTTCAATTCTAGTATTTTACATCATTTGATACTTGATGTATCCTTATCCTTTGTTTTTTTTTATATGTACTTATCTATTATTTCCATTGTCTTTCCACACAGTTTTTAACCAACAATGTACTTCCTTATTATTTAATATGACTTTTGTTTTTGCCCTTCGTAGGCTTCATTTACTATCACCTCTTTATTCTTCTCTACTATCTGGAAGACCCCAGGTGCTCTATCCTGAAGGTGTCTGTCGTGAATGTAAGAGAAGTGGGTGGAGTTACTTTGGCCCAGAACTATTGTAATTCGGATTCCGTATTGTCTTTTTCTTTCATTTTTACCACATTTATCAATTTTTCTAACGATACTTGCAGTTTTAGAGGATAGCGACTGGATTATGCTTTTCAACTACAGGTCTTAGATTTTATGTTAGATAGGCTTCTGTAAATGCAGAGAATCCTCTTCTCTCTGTAAATGCAGTAACCGGTGCTTGTGTCCTTTTTCGTAACGTTCATTGGTAAGTGACTGCATTCACTGAGTAGCTTTTCTGCATCCATGAGCATTGTCACCAACGGTGTTAAGTGACTTTGTTCATGGAGTCACTTTCCTTTATGACTACTTCTTCCTTGTATTTAATTCCCTTTTGCCGTCAGTGATATGGCTTTTGGTTCCGAAACAGACGTTAAACCTACACTAAAGTAATAAATTAATTATTTAGCTTTCATTTCACAAGTTATCTAGAACTATCTAAATTCTAGAACTAAGAAAACTTAAAGCTCTTCAAATAATGATATTTTCAAAGCATATAATTCTCTGTTAAAGTGAAACAGTTGGTTGAATAAATATTATATATAAATTATTATTATATATTATATAAATTATCATTATTTTATATGAATCACGGTAACAAGATCTACTAGCTGTAATATATTGCAAGTAAGTTTCCCTGGTAATCCATGGTTTTAGTTATCATTGACAGTTAGTGTAAATAGATCAATTATCGTTTTCGACCAATTCTCCATTCGATCAATTGTTGTTCGCTCAATTTTCTTTTCGATCAATTTTCCATTCGACCAATTTTCCTTTCGATCAATTTTCCTTTCGATCAATTTTCCTTTCGATCAATTTTCCTTTCGACTAATTTTCCTTTCGATCAATTTTCCATTCGATCAGTTGCTTTCGACAAATTGTTTCCAGTCAATTGCTTTCGATCAATTTTCCGGATCCCATATATAGCTAATGACGTTTCTGTACTCCTATTCCTTCCCCCAGATCATCTTTCAGCACTGTATGCAATGAAGTTTTTCTAACACCGGATTTCGCAGCAAGTTTACCATGAAATCGACGTGGGTTTTGACACAACTTGTCCTGCGTGTTTTTTGATCATATTTTTTGGTCCGTAAGCTTCGTTTACTGCCTCGTCCAGGTTAATCACAGTTTGAACCAACTCTACTTGAACTTTCTAGCAATAATTAACTTTTAAATAATTAACTTCTTTGCAATTGATGAATTAGGCTCACCTTCTTTGTAGAGAATTATCACAATATTTCAATCTATAGTCACTATAAGAAGTATTGAATCTAATAACAAATACATGGCATAACAATTTGATGCAGGGTTCACGTTTATTTCTGCTACTGAGAGAATAAACTATATTATTATATATTGAAAAAGGAAACTAAATATAGTAATAAGTAATAAGACTACATAATGACTATAGGAGGACAGACATTGCTATCCATATGCCCTTTACTTGGCTAAGGTTGCTGCATATTACATCAATGTGTGGTTTAAAAGATAGCTCATTGTCAATTTAAAGGTCTAGGAATAAAACTATTTAGAGACAAAATTATCAAATAAGTTTTGAGGATAACGATTACCAGAGAAAAAATTACGCAAGTGTGATAATTCGGCATCAAAATCTACATAATTCGAGCAAATCGCATACGCTCTATGAACAAGACAAGAAATAAAAGACAAGGAATAAAACTATTCACATTTTCTAGTTCAACATTATTAAAATTAGGTGGGAGGGAATACTTTAATAGATCGTGTCTTGAAAATCATAGCTTTAGTTCTAAAAACATTGGGGCTAATTTGTTAAAATTTAGCCATTCTGAAACTTTATCACTAATGTTTTTCAGTCTACTAAAAGTGTTTTAAAATTTGTCATCATGAATATAAAAACTGAAGTATCTGCTAAAACAGTACAATTAAAATACAACTTCCAGATAGGCTACAAAGACTATTTAAAAAAATATTAAAAAGCAATGGACTTATTAAAAAAATTATTTCTGATTTTAAACCTCTAGTTACCGGTCTTTTACAAGGTCAAGATGGTCGACCATCTTGACCTTGTAAAAGACCGGTAACTAGAGGTTTAAAATCAGAAATAATTTTTTTTATTATGTACATGCTGCCGTCTACTGCGAAGATAACTGCCTAACTACCTAAAAGTAGAAAACTATTTGATCCACCGAAACAAAGTACAAGTACTAGGAGATACCAATTGCTATCTTGACCTAGTTCCTCATATATATTATTGCACCAGACGTGTCTCGATTATAATATGAAATCTAAATGCCTGTAATAGGAAAATATGACACTATAGCTTAATTAAGTTGATATATCCTGAATGATTTATTTAATTCGCTAAACTGGTTTTCTTAATTTTGAAACTGAAAGGTGAAAGCTGACTAACAAGATCTATAAAAATATAATTTATACGGAAAATAAAAACAGTAAAAAAATCTACATTACATTAAACCTATATTTGTACAAGTGAATAGCACGCACTGAATACAAACTTACATACCTTCTATATCCAATGAATAACAAATGGTGGTACAGTGTGTGAATATGCATTAAATATGAATATATTACAAATATTAGTAAATTCTTAGAATAGGTGGAGTTGCACCTATTCACCTTCTGGACACATATATTTAAGTCTTGGAATTTAATATTGTATCATGTATAAACACAGATTTGTTAAGTCACTCTAATGAATTTATGAAGAAAGCTCTTATAGCATGACAGGTAAATTAAAAAAAAAACTATGTTCTAGTTTCCTATTATTTTCAAATCATACAAATTTGTCGTCGTGCACCCAGCCCAATTTTAAAACATCTATTACAATTAACAAAAAGTTTAAATTAGCAAATGTGAAATTAGTAAACTTTGAAAAGTCACCTTTATTTGACTGTACCAACTTAAATGGTAAAATAAGGCGTGAGGGAATGAACCATGCTTTTTGACTTATTGTGCAGAATTGAGAATTCTAAATTTATTTTCTTTAATTAAATGGCTTTCATTTTATTGTTAAAGGTCCCCTCCAAACCATTTTTTTTAATCAACGAGGCTAATGTTTCTTATCGTTTTGCTGCAAACCGCATCGAATTCGGTAGCATAATTTTAATTTTATATGCTTTTAAAGATTTTTATAATCAAAACTCTACAATACCTATTTAACTTTCGACTTTCTAATTTTCAGTCTGTAGAAAAAGAATGTACACCATTTGTTTTGAATGTCAACTAGGTATTAGGTATAATAAATCCATTAAATATTCGCGTGAAGATAAAAAATTGGATAGAAACGTTTATATGCTTCAGGAAACAATTAATATCTTAAACGGAGGTTGGAAACGAATTATGTGTTTATAAAACTCTAATTTTAAATCAAAGCAAAGAGTGCACAATCTTCTTCTTAATCTTCATATTAGTGCTTCGTACAATTGTTGCACTCATTGTATTAAAATCTTTAAAAGCAAATAATGAAATATGCGGTTTGCAGAATAATGATCCTAGAGTACCTTAGTTCTATGATTTTATTCAATAAACTCATGTTTTTCCCGGAGCCTGGAGAGGACCTATAAATGAAAAAGTTTTCATATCACTATTAAATTATTTTTTGAAACATCTAAATTTCATTTTCCAATTTTACAGTACAGCTCCACCTTTTCTAGGATATTTATATATCCTTTGATATTTACGTCATCCTATAACTGGCGAAACTCAACCTGTTCAAGGAATTTACCCAAATTTGTTGTATTCAAGAAAATTGTTTGGACATAAATTGAACAAATTACAATGAATCTAAGTACAATCTGAGGATAAAATAAACTTCATATCTAAAAGTTATTTAATCCAATTTCCTCTACATAATGTAGACTGTCTCGATTACCATTTGTGTAAATAGTGTTTATTATCCACCGTACCATGTGGGCAACATTCACGTAAATACCGGGTTGGTTTTCGATCGCGCAGCCGAAACCGTACGAGACGAGTCCAGCGAGAACCCATCGGCCCCGAACTTGGAGCATCAATGGACCACCACTGTCCCCCTGAGACAAAGAAATGAAGTAAAGTCTTTGATTTTGATTATTTAAATGCAAATTAGGTTATTCACAACAATTTAGTTGATATAATATTCTTCACTTCTGATTGAAATATATTATTTAAATTATTTTCCCTATTTGATAGATTGTGTAAAAATTTCAATGATTTTATGTAATAAAGAATATTTCATTGAGAAAGGAAGATTTATTATTTATTTCGTAGCTCATTGCTTTCAGTCTTATAAATTAATGTACAGAACTAACCGTGCAGGCATCTTTACGTCCTTCCTTATACCCTGCACAGATCTGATCTTCCTCAACAGTGACCTGTCTGTTGACTTCACGGTAGTACGCAGTGCACATCTCGGGGGATATCAACTCTACGTCCACTTCGCGTAGAGACGCCACGCCTCTTCTAGACTCTGAAATAAGAGACAACTCCATTAGTCAACATTAAAAGACAATTGATAAATGACGCTCTTGGAGCTAAAAATGAAGAGTAATTTAAAACCAACCCTCGCTTGGTTTTCCCCATCCGGTGACATAGGCTTGCCAACCCTCGAAGTCGACTCCTAGACCTGGTAAGCAGATAGGTTGGACGTGAGGGTTGAATTGAACCTTCTCCTCTAGTTCTAGCAATGCTACGTCATAATTGTAATGTACTTCATCAAATCTGAAATGTTTGGCAACTGCTTTCACCTTCAGCCGCATTGAATAATATTCTAGAGGGTTGTCATACTTTTCAATGCTCCCTAGTTTGACTGTCACATATGATGCATTTCTGAAAAGAATACGCTTTAAATTATCTCATCAATAAGCTATACTAATACTCTTAATTAATTACCCAATGAATAAATATACAGTACACTAACCTCAACAAGCAATGAGCCGCTGTTATCACGTGCTTATCACTTATCAAAGCACCTCCACAGTACACCTTAATTCCTGGACTCTTGTCTGAGTTTTCTACAAGAGCCATCCATGGCCAATATCCAGGCCCAGATATTCGACCACCAACAACTCGACGCACCCTCTTAGGACCTTGGACATGTCTGATACCGCAGCCCGTTTTGAATCCTATAATTTTTATATTAATTAGATGTATTTCAATATGTATATATGATCTAGTTATTCATCCAAATCAACTCTTACTTTTACGTTTTTGTTCTTTCTGTTTCTTTTTGTTGAAGATCTGTAATGAGAAATTACTGTAAGTATTGAGTTGAAAAAATGGTCTTTAATTAAAATGATTTCATTTACAATCGCACCCACTCTAGTTTTCTTGAATCTGTTGTTCTCCTCGATTTCGTTGAACAAATCACCGTAGTTCTGGAATGGATTGTCTGGCTTGCTGTCATGCTCATGAAGAACAGGGGCAGGTATGTTAATTATCCTAGACACTTGAGGATATTCCTCTTTACTGGTACTAAGGTGCTGGTTAACTTCTTTTGGCTGAAGTTTTTCCTTTTCCCACTGTGGGTTCAGGATGTGGTTAATGAAATTACTAATGACGGTAGGTAACCAGGACAGCCTCGGTCTAGCAGTTCCATTGCCCAATATTGCACTGTCAGTGTGTTGTAGGAGATGTTTATTGGAGAGTTCTTCAAGAGAATAATCTGGAATGACAAATTTGATTGAAGAGGTTTTAGTTTCGCAGAAAGAGGTGAAATTTAGTTTAAAATTTTTGTTTTATATATGTAATAATGAATGATCATGAAAGGTACATCAAAAGTTATACTTTATACCGTTTGACCAATAAAAAACTGGTCGAAAGTAAAGGCTTATAACTTAAAAAGTAATTGATGTAGAAAGGTAAAACAAAAATCACATTAAAGAATATATTCTCAAGTTTTATTCGGTATGTAACAAGTGTTTGAAATCCTTACCGCTGTGCTAAATACCGAGATTAATCAATTTTTTTTTAAATTAGAGATTACTACAACTAATATATTTTGGTAACTTCACATATTACTTGCTTCAAGTCTTCCATCATGTTCGGTTTCAATTTAAATACCTTCTCTTTAACATATATCAGAAATAAAATCCAAAGGTGAAAGGTCAAGGGACTTAGTTGGAAAGAGAATACGGTTCGGTGCAAAATAATCTTGTCCTCGAAGTCATTACAGTATTTAACATTTCAATGTATCCTTCGGTGCTTACAGAACAAACATTTTCGGTCTCAATATCTTTAAAAAATATGGACCATGCATGGCTTATGCGAACCCAAACCGCACCAAACTGTCAATTTTTGCTACTGCAGTGATTTCTTAAACACTTCATTTCTTGTCCATTTATTGAAAAAATTCTAAACCATTTTAATGTTAATATCTTTTTTGTATTGACTGGCATATTTTCTCTTAACTTTAGTTGCAGAACTGCTTAAATGATAATGTTTAGAAATGAAAACACACTATTCAATAGTCAGTTGCATAATGATTCATGAGGCTTTATTAAAATGTGTTGACGAAATATGCATTATGCTTAATTGAGATATCTTCATCCCTGGTTCAATAGTTTTCGATATCTTTGATATCAAATAAAACTTGAAAATATACTCTTTTATGTGATTTTTGTTTCATCTTTTTACAATTATCACTTTTTGAGTTATAAGCATTTACTTTCGACCAGTTTTTTATTGGTCACCCGGTATATATTTGTCATCTGTCTTGGGTCATATGCATGCTACTTTTCATCTGTGTACCGGTCCAATAAATGCCCATTGTATCAAGATTGACTCTTGAAAATTAAAACAATGAACAAATATTAAAACTTCCACATTAATAAAAGGGATTTTATACAATAAATTCACATTTATTTTTGTAAAACTTTGAATGGTTGACAAATTCACTTTTTAAGCAAATATTTCCATATTTATTGAACTGATGTCATAAAATAAATTAATGTGTCATTATAATTCATTTGTTTTGCCAGGAATGAAAATTTACGATTATACGATTCACAATGTAGTTTTCACACCCAGTTACCTTTGAAATCATATGGATATTTTTTTTCCAATTCCTTATGAATAAATAAATTCATTCATAGAAATATCTCATCGACGCTAGAAAAAATAATAGTTAACACCAACTGGTCTGTTACCTGAAGTATACGGATTCTGATATGAATTGTATGAACCATTTATTAAATCAATTAGATTTACTTTACATCTACAGTCTTAGTTACTAATATTACCAAAAATAAATGTTTACAACCTCTGTCATTCATACAATATTTATACAGTGTATGTTGTGGTAACAGCTTTGCGGTTAAATAAATACCTTTAACTGTAAACAGTATTAGTTAATCAAGTTAATACCGGAATATAGTGACTAAATTACGGGTATTAAATTTCTTCTTACCGGAATAGAGTGACTAATTTACGGGTGCTAAGTTGTGTTACCGGAATAGCATGCTTCATTTACGGGTGAGAAATATTGATCTCTTACCGGAATTAGTTGGTTGTTTCTCCTGTAGAGTCACTGCTACCAATAGCATCAGTACCAGAAAAAGAGGCAGCGGTTTAAGAATCATTTTGCTTCTTTTCACCAGGAACACACTCTAGATTGACTAACTGAACGAGATGACTGTGTACACTGAATGTCTTGCGAGTAGTTAGTAGTTATTGTTAATTATGCTTATTACCATATACATCAAGATACTACCTAATTAAACTCAAATGTAATCAATTACTTAGAGTCGTGACGTGATTTATAAGAGATTTCAATGCACCTAAAGTAATTACCAAATATTTGCATTGTATTTCGCGACACTAAATTTACCTAGGAAATCCGTAAACTAATTCAATTAAAAGTTATTCAATTATAAAATTTAGCAGTAAATTCTTATATTTTGATTTCCATTATTAATTTTTCCACCTTTAACGTTGATCAAAATTGTACCAATATAAATAAATTAGTGTCCCTTTGTTATATGATTAATAGGATTTGATATAGAAAATTTGGGCTCCATAGAAAATAGTATTTTAGCAGTAACTGTTTTAGTTATAATTTTGCATCTCATAATTTATTTCAATACAGAAAGATATTTTATAAATAATAGATAAATAATAAAGATAATATTGAAATGTTATACATATATTGAAAGGTTATTATGATAACATTAAAGGTACAATTTTTGTGAATATCGATATTTTATATATATATTTTATACTTTACATCGTATAGGACACAAGTACATCGAAAAATATTATAAATTAATTGATTATTCTATTTTCCCTTGAAACTGTTTTTTCTTCAGATTAATTTTTATGTACATTATATTAAATCTCATTAAATTAAAGAGTTAAATATTAATTCTTAGCTATAACTTAAAATACGAGAACATTAATTGTTTATTTAAATTAATATGTTTTATTATTTTCCTAATGATGAAGTAATTTATATTTGCTACTTGAATTGATAAATATTTAAAGTATATTCGTTATTTGATATAAATTTTATTCGATTAAATATATATGGAATTAATACATATTAATGGTATGTACAAATATAATATAATATAATTAGCAATTTGTTATAAAATAGGTACAGGCAATTGTTTCTAGTTAACAGTTATAATATAAATTACAAAATTACTATACAAACAAGAGTTCCTTAGAGTGATTATCACACAGAATATATTTAGTTAATTTGTAAATAAAGGAATAATGAAACACTAATTAATAGAGAGGATATGAAACATAAACGTACAATCGCATCATTCCTTTGGGTAAACATTAATTAAAACATTGAAAAACATACGAGTCATTTATGAGAAAAAAAACATCAAACATGAAAATAAGTAATACATATTACTGTCAGTGTTAACTATTACTGTCAGTGCTAACTATTACTGTCAGTGCTAACTATTACTGTCAGTGCTAACTATTACTCTCAGTGCTAACTATTACTGTCAGTGTTAACTATTACTGTCAGTGCTAACTATTACTGTCAGTGCTAACTATTACTGTCAGTGCTAACTGTTACTGTCAGTGCTAACTATTACTGTCAATGCTAACTGTTACTGTCAGTGCTAACTATTACTGTCAGTGCTAACTATAACTGTCAGTGCTAACTGTTACTGTCAGTGCTAACTGTTACTGTCAGTGCTAACTGTTACTGTCAGTGCTAACTATAACTGTCAGTGCTAACTATTACTGTCAGTGTTAACTATTACTGTCAGTGCTAACTATTACTGTCAGTGTTAACTATTACTGTCAGTGCTAACTATTACTGTCAGTGCTAACAATTACTGTCAGTGCTAACTATTACTGTCAGTGCTAACTATAACTGTCAGTGCTAACTGTTACTGTCAGTGCTAACTGTTACTGTCAGTGCTAACTGTTACTGTCAGTGCTAACTGTTACTGTCAGTGCTAACTGTTACTGTCAGTGCTAACTGTTACTGTCAGTGCTAACTATAACTGTCAGTGCTAACTATTACTGTCAGTGTTAACTATTACTGTCAGTGCTAACTATTACTGTCAGTGTTAACTATTACTGTCAGTGCTAACTATTACTGTCAGTGTTAACTATTACTGTCAGTGCTAACTATTACTGTCAGTGCTAACTATTACTGTCAGTGCTAACTATTACTGTCAGTGCTAACTATTACTGTCAATGCTAACTGTTACTGTCAGTGCTAACTATTACTGTCAGTGCTAACTATAACTGTCAGTGCTAACTGTTACTGTCAGTGCTAACTGTTACTGTCAGTGCTAACTGTTACTGTCAGTGCTAACTGTTACTGTCAGTGCTAACTGTTACTGTCAGTGCTAACTATTACTGTCAGTGCTAACTATTACTGTCAGTGCTAACTATTACTCTCAGTGCTAACTATTACTGTCAGTGTTAACTATTACTGTCAGTGCTAACTATTACTGTCAGTGCTAACTATTACTGTCAGTGCTAACTGTTACTGTCAGTGCTAACTATTACTGTCAATGCTAACTGTTACTGTCAGTGCTAACTATTACTGTCAGTGCTAACTATAACTGTCAGTGCTAACTGTTACTGTCAGTGCTAACTGTTACTGTCAGTGCTAACTGTTACTGTCAGTGCTAACTATAACTGTCAGTGCTAACTATTACTGTCAGTGTTAACTATTACTGTCAGTGCTAACTATTACTGTCAGTGTTAACTATTACTGTCAGTGCTAACTATTACTGTCAGTGCTAACAATTACTGTCAGTGCTAACTATTACTGTCAGTGCTAACTATAACTGTCAGTGCTAACTGTTACTGTCAGTGCTAACTGTTACTGTCAGTGCTAACTGTTACTGTCAGTGCTAACTGTTACTGTCAGTGCTAACTGTTACTGTCAGTGCTAACTGTTACTGTCAGTGCTAACTATAACTGTCAGTGCTAACTATTACTGTCAGTGTTAACTATTACTGTCAGTGCTAACTATTACTGTCAGTGTTAACTATTACTGTCAGTGCTAACTATTACTGTCAGTGTTAACTATTACTGTCAGTGCTAACTATTACTGTCAGTGCTAACTATTACTGTCAGTGCTAACTATTACTGTCAGTGCTAACTATTACTGTCAATGCTAACTGTTACTGTCAGTGCTAACTATTACTGTCAGTGCTAACTATAACTGTCAGTGCTAACTGTTACTGTCAGTGCTAACTGTTACTGTCAGTGCTAACTGTTACTGTCAGTGCTAACTGTTACTGTCAGTGCTAACTGTTACTGTAAGTGCTAACTGTTACTCTCAGTGCTAACTATTACTGTCAGTGCTAACTATTACTGTCAGTGCTAACTATTACTGTTAGTGCTAACTATTACTGTCAGTGCTAACTATTACTGTCAGTGCTAACTGTTACTCTCAGTGCTAACTATTACTGTCAGTGCTAACTATTACTGTCAGTGCTAACTATTACTGTCAGTGCTAACTGTTACTGTCAGTGCTAACTATTACTGTCAGTGCTAACTATTACTGTCAGTGCTAACTATTACTGTCAGTGCTAACTATTTCTGTCAGTGCTAACTATTACTGTCAGTGCTAACTGTTACTGTCAGTGCTAACTGTTACTGTCAGTGCTAACTGTTACTGTCAGTGCTAACTGTTACTGTCAGTGCTAACTGTTACTGTCAGTGCTAACTATTACTGTCAGTGCTAACTGTTACTGTCAGTGCTAACTATTACTGTCAGTGCTAACTATTACTGTCAGTGCTAACTATTACTGTCAGTGCTAACTGTTACTGTCAGTGCTAACTGTTACTGTCAGCTTGGATGTTTAGTTTGTTAAGGTATTTACATTAATTTACTACTTACAATAATATAAGTTATCACTTTGTGAGAGGGTATCAATTTAAAATGTTCAATTAAGTGTTTTATTATACGTAAATTGTGTAGTTTTGTTATTTATCTATCATTAACTAACTAGGTCAGTGTATGTGCTATAAGTAGTATAATTCTGAAGATTTTGGAAACATAATAGCTATTTAATTTGTCATAAATCGCAATATAAACAAGTTTATTTTGTAGAAAGATATATGATATTTACAATAATATTATATGATATATATAATAAAAAACGTGGTATTAAAATTGATTTTCATATAATATATAGTCACATTTATACAATAACATCTTATTTATTTAAGTTAAATTTCCTCTAGTTATAAGTACTATGGTTCATGTGTACCTACAACGTAAACCACTTTAAATATTTACTAGATTATTGAACGTAAAAAGAGGTTCGGAATTTAGTACTCATGTGTATTGAATGCTTCAAAACGAACAACTTATTTGTTTTTGAATATTCAATTAATTGAAGAACATAATTATATAAATTTAAATTTGTACATTCTATCCGTATGTATCCTATCTATGGAAACAATTTAACTTTTGTATATTACAATATTAGTAATTCATCACATTAACAGTTTTACTTGAGTACTTAGATTGCTTGAATATTATCTACATGTCAGTATTTTCTAATATTTCTGCTCTGGAAGAGTAAAGGTTTGGAATATTAGCAGCAGATTCTTTAGTCCCTTCTTCGTGTTTCTTAGTTCTGTTTCTGCTGGTACATCTACAGCGAGGCCCCAGAGTCTTGCCCTTGTAACTGAAGTACTCCTCATTGGGTAGGAAGTTCTCCGCTTCTTCTATGGACTGGGGCAAATCCTGTCCCAATGTCTCAGGCAGGAAAGACACAGCAATTATCCCCATAATTCCTATGGCCGATAGGATGATGTAAGGGAATCCTTCGAAGAGCTTAGTCTGAAAAATAGAGTTAAGATCATTATTTTGAAATGTTTTGAAAATGTGAATATCCTCACGATTGTTTTATTGATTTATAAGAAATAAAATAAATATCATAACAGAACATAAAATATTTATACTTCTGAACCTTGTACAACAAGTAACATAATTTTCCAATTAATTCACCGATCACGAGACAACCTATATTTTCAACCTTTTCTACCTATGCCACATTCCTATTAAAATATAAATTTAATTAATTTCTACCGAGTAAGCGATGTAAGGAGCTGTGATCACAGCAGAGTTAGACATGATGCTCGAAAACCCAATTCCTGAACTTCGATGGGAGGTGGGGTAGAATTCTGCTGCCTGGACATACACCACCATGAAACTTGATGTCACACACAGCTTGCTCAGGGTGAGCAGAAGGGTTGGTACCCAAATATCGTAATCTGAAAAATGGTGAATAGTGAATTTTATAAAATACAGTCACTGTTGTGTGGTGTGGATTGTTTTGAACGTCAAATAAAATGACTTTAACATTTTTTCGAAGATGTACAAAGAACGAAAGATATTTTATTCAATATTTCTAATACGTGTACTGTGTAGTCTATTAATAGTAAATTTTCACAACTGACCGAAATAATAACTGTTTATTACCTAAGAAAAAGATAGAGATGAGAGCAAATAAGACACTGCAGCTGAGGGCTGACACATGTGCCCATCTTCTACCGATGTACTCCGAAAGCCACCATCCCAAAACGTTCCCTGGTAGCTCTGATATGCTGAGCAGGAAGAAATTAACGAACTGGTTGCCACTCATGTTACCAATGTTGTAAGTCAGACCGTAGTAGACCATGTAGTTACATACACTGGAAGATACTGAAGAATATGAGTAATAATCTCCCAATAAAATACACAACTAATATAGTCATGATGAAGATGGTTAACTCACAAGCCAATTGAAACCAAAATTGTTCGTTGTTGAACTACAGGAGTTTGAAATAACTGAATTGGTCCGTAGTGTTTCTTATCAGATTGGCTTATGAGAGTAAGTTGTTTCTGTTGAAAAATGTGGTGGTTTATAATTTGATCATTGGTAATTATTTGTTTATCAATAAATTCAATAAATTTTCACCTCGAGATCAGCAGGTGCCTCTTTGTTATTTCTTTTGGCGATATTAAGGAGCAACTTTGCCGCCTCTGTAATTCGACCTCTGGACAGCAACCAGCTAGGTGACTCTGGTAAAAACCTGTTGGGTTTTCATGAGTTGATTTGTTTATCATTCAATATAATGGGAGTATCCAAATGTGAGTTTTACCATGGGCATAGACCAAAGATTGCAAAAGGTAAAGATGTCGCAAGGCAGAGGTTCCTCCAGTCTGGTATGAGCCAAGCCATCAGGGGTAAGAAACTCATTCCTGATGTCCACATCACGAAACTCAAAGATGTGATGAAAGATCTCCAGGAATTGGAAACTTGCTCTAGAACTATAAATATAAATAAATGACCGATCTTATCTTAATAAATAACAATTTTTCAAAATCTAATATTCAATTTTAAAAAGTTTAAAATTTTCACCAGTCTTCCATACCAAGGATGAGAGAGACTTCAAGAATGGCTACGAATGGTGTGCTTGCAATGAAATGAGTGATCATCACCAGCCATATCGAATCCACACACATCCGAAGGCTACCGAATATGGCGTATATCAAAGCTGTTGCTGTCACTACAGGCTTCCGACCTAACCTGTATATTTTAAGTGAAGGTAGATCTAAAAAAAATTTACATTTAACAATGGAATCTATCAGTTATCAACTTATCATGTCTTACTGGTCTGACAGCATATTAAAGAGGAAAGTTCCAAAAACATTTCCCGCCACTCCGACCGAAAGCCACATAGCTGTCATATCGTCATGGCCACAAACCCAGTTTTTTGAAGTGGGGAGAGTGAGTGTAAACTCGGATGTGTCGTAAATGTAACCGTTGCGACAACCTGTAATGAATATTGGACAATAGTATGATGAACATTTTAAATTAATTTATCTTACCTACTCTTAACTACTTTGCTTTCTCCAGAGGTAGACGGTTGTCATACTATAAAGTCTTCATAAAATCATACAATATATTGGGAAGTAAAATCAATTTTACTCAATTTATTTTCATTTTCAGTTTTTGTCCATACTGACAAATATTTTATACGAATGTTCACAAAATTCCTTGAGTCATAAAGTATTCTTTTCCTAGAATTTTCAAATCTGAATTTTAAATTTTTGGATTTAAACCATATAAAACTTGGAAAAGTGTAGCCTGAATTGTAAATTTTCTTCATGTGACGCAAAAATTAAAAAAAAATATTTCAAGTAAATTTTCACTAATATTATCTGCTATTTTAGGTCGAGTAATATGAAGGGATAGAATTGTATGTTCGTTTCCTATTATTACTGTAATCATTTTAATGTACATAATATGGTGTTAAACGTCTGCTTCCTTTGGTTCCAAATACGCCTTTCGGCAAATTTGTCTTTCGGAAAATCCTCACTTCGGCGAATCTGTTTTCGGCAAAATCGTATTCGGATAAATTAAGGTTCACCGAATTAGGGTTCGGTGAATAATTCGTTTAAGGCAAATCTTTCGGATACAGAAGTGGTGCATAACCCTAGCACTATCCTTTAAAATTGCAGGTAACTATAAGAAGTTGAATACAATGGTACTAATAACGTACGTGAGCTTGTATCTTGAGGAATGTATATTTATTCACTGAGGAGTAGCTTTTCTGCATCAAAATGGTAAAAAAAACTCGAAATTTTATTTGGTTCCTAAAGTTTGTTAAATTCCCCCTCTAAATTGACACTATCAATATTGGTTATTATCTGCTTTATGATTGCCCATTCATCAAAGTTTTTGTGAGATGATATCTATTTGTACCTCACCTACTACCTCGAAGTTCTCAGCCATGGATATGTTGTCCAGTTGATTCTCCGTCAACTGACTAATCTGCTCCCAAGAGACGTTAAACTGCTTGCACTTCACCAGTTCGTTAGAGGGAGTTCTTTGAAGATTCGAAAAATAGAAAAAAATCAGAATCGAATCACTCAGTTTTTTTAAGTTTATTTAAGAAAATATGAATAAATTACGATTTAAATAAGGAAAACACTAATTATTTTATGAATACGAAACACACAAAAAACATGCAGGATATACAGGGTGGCGCAAAAAAAGGAAACCCATTTTCTAATTAGTGTATTTCACAAACTATCAAAGCTAGAAATTTTTTAAAAACACAGTTTAATTCGTTTACTTTTTTTGAATCTATCTAGACAAACTGTTAAGAGTTACGATAAAAATTGAACATCCTGCAGCGAGTTAAAAAAAGGTACCTAAAAATGGCTTGCGCGAGCACGAAATACGCAAAAAAATTAATAATAGGAATAATTTATTTCCATATGGTAGTAGTAAAAATTTAATCCTAGAATTTTTCATTCAATTAATGTTTTTTTTATTCACTCTTTCATTCGTGGAAATACATTTTCATCACCAATCACGATATCTTCTACAAAATGTGCATTTTTTTGCAGAAACCATTTTGCAATATTTAGACGGTGCGGTAAACCAGTTCTAAGAGTTCGAGCCTTACATGCTTCTTAAAAAGATAACATCTCAAATCGTGTTTAACAATTTAGTGAAATGTGTCTTAAATGATATCTAATTCTTACCATCTGATTTATATTTTTGTATTCTTAATATGCTGTTCATGAAAAAGATTAATGTTTTCATGTGTTCATTCTTTTCTCCTGCGACATGATCAATTTTTGTTCAAATTTAAAGTGGTTTCTTCAGTTTTGAACTTATTAACATTTTCCAATTTGGTTTTACAGTTGGTGGAAATCTTTCCGGAAAGCAATGTTCAAAATGAGGTTGAACCTGCGTAAAATTTACAGAGTTTAAAAAAATTGTCACCACTAAAACTCTGTTCTTTTGAAAGCTGCATTTGGAGGGTATGGAATAGGATACAAAAATTAATGGCGATAAAGATATCAATTTTAGCTTCAAAAAACACTTTTTAAATGGTATTAATTGTTTTATTTTCTCTTATTTGTTAAAAAAAATAGTAGAATTTAATGTTCTTACATCCATATAAAATGAAGTATACCTCTTATGATGATTTTTTTCATATATTTCCTGCTCGCGCAAGCCATTTTTAGGTACCTTTTTTTAATTCGCTGTAGAATGTTTAATTTTTGTCGTAATTCTTAACAGATTTCTAACTTTGATAGTTTGTAAAATAAACTACTTTGAAAATGGGTTTCCTTTTTTTTTGCGCCACCCTGTATACTGTATGTGCTGTTAAAGGATAGTATCGAATTTGTAATTTTATTACCTAAGATGATTAGAATAAGATAATGAGGAGGACCTTGAAGAAGCCATAACAGAACTAAGAAATAAACACAAACATTCAAATTTAAAAGACTAAAGGATGACAGGAGAAAATAGAATATTTTTCTCATACACTGGCATAATTTACATCTTTTAAGAGGACATTTACGACTAATAAAAACTGCAAGCAATTTTCGTCCATTGAATGCAAATGGGAGAAAAAGAATTAACTCACCACTAAATGCTACATAAAATGAAAATAAATTTGAACATCGTATCGAAGTGAAGAAAGAATTAAGGAGCTTTTTGTCTTGCTTCAGAGGAAAATAACGTGGTGTTTAAAAGTATTTAGGGCTGAATATTTAACATTTGCTTGCTGTACTATATAATTGTACCTATTTAATTAAGCTTAATTATTAATTAAGCTTAATTATTAATTAAGCTCAATTATTAATTAAGCTCAATTTAAATTTAAATAGAAATCTTAGAGGTTCACGACAATATCATAAATATTAATCCCCTGAATCAATATTACCATCAAGCTCACAGATAATTTGGAGGTAGTTATGTGATCAGCAAATAACACTTGGCGGCTGAAAGGAGCATTAAACATATATGAAAATAATTAATCTCTTATAGATATATAAAAAGAGGAAAAATTATGATACAACAGTGAATATTACCTGTTCTTTGGAATACCTATTACAGGCACCAACTCACTTTGGAATGGCAATCTTTTGCCACAATTCCTGGGAATTATTGCCATGGTTGTAACTGTCGAATTGCCACTGTGTTTGGAGGAAACTGGACTGGTTGAGAGGAGGAGCTGAGCAGTGGTGGTCAGGAGTGGAGGAGAAGAAAATGGGGGCGAGAACTATCCACGGAATGACAAAATTCATTGGAACCACAAAAAACCACACCAAAAATCGCTGGTGTCTTCCTTTAGACCCAACTTGTACCAGGATCTGAAAATAGCAGAGGAAATGTATCCAATTTCATGAAACCGCTTAGATTTAAACTATTTTCGCTAAAATAATGGTAATTAAACATTAATTAACTCTAGAAATTTCCTTTCCATTTATTTACAGGTAAATTCCCTACCTCTTCGTATGCAGAAGCTTCCATGGTTTGGTGGGATTTAATGGAGGATTCTCAAGTAAATAAAGATTACATTTATACTTAAATGGAGTAGTCGAAATATTCTAAAATAAGCAGTTAATTTAACTATTAAATTAATTTCCAGTCCACAATAGGAATAGAATAATTTTATTATTATTTTGGTTATTGTTAAAATTGTTGATTTGTAGAATTTATATGAATGACTTGATATCATTTTGACAGTGATAGAGTCAACATCCTTTCTGCCTAAAAACAAATTAAGTTGACCGGAAGCAATGACCATGAATATGATTATAGTTTTTGTTACTAAATATATGTACTACAGCAAGCAACACATGTATGCCAAAGCAAAATAGCTATAAATTAATGTATTTGATGTTAATTGTAACCTTGAAGTTAAATACATATAAAAAATTGACCTAAAGTTTTGTGAAGTCGTAAACTACAGAATAGACGACGGTTTTATTTTTGTGATACATCCAATCTTCCCCTGCGAGGTAATTTAAAAACAGAAATTTTAGTGGGACAAACAAATGTCCTATTGCAACATAAAAAAAACTATTATAGAGCGAATATTTTAGAGCAAGAATTTATATTATATTTAATAGCTTTAAGAAAATCTATGTAAGTCATTCTCAAAATATGTTCAAGACAAAATTAGACTTACAATAAAAAAGCGTACAGAGTAAATTATTTAAAAGCTTCTGTGATTTAAAATATTAAAGCATGGTGGTGAAAGAGTTGTTTCATCAGATACCTAATTTGGTGCATCTTTCTATCTAATTATAGTTATAACAATATGATAATAAAAGTTTACGAGTATATTTCGATTTTCCCTTTTCTTATAAATTATTAAACAGAATTACTTTTGGTTTTATTTTAAAGAAATTATAAATTATTGTAAAAAACATGCAATGTTACATAGTAGACTTCCTATAAATATATTTCCTGTAGTGTCCGAATGAAATAATTCATTTGGTGGCCGGCCAATTGATCCCCGGTCATTAGATTTCCGGTTATTTGACCCCCATGCCATTTGATTCCCGGTCAATTGGTCCCCGGCTATTTGATTCCAAGTCATATTTTTTGTTTGCTTATATACTTATAGCGTACAATAATTAATTACGATCATTATTTCTATCTAAAATTCTAAATGTTGGCACATATTTATTCATATACTGCCTTGTTACAATCAAATAGTAAATAAAAAACATTGTAAAATTTCCACACTTATTATCGTTTAATTTTATCTCTTTCTTTATATATAATTAGTATTCTTTGGAGAGGACAAATATTACGATTAAAAAAAATATTTATTTATAAGAATACAAAATACAAAACGAACTAAAGTGTTAGAATACAAGTTCCTAATTCTAAAACTTGTGTATTTTCATTTTATATAAGAAATAAATTCAACAAAGGGAACAACAACATACGACTAACATGTTTGTGGGATAAGTTTTTGTTTGTGGGATAAGTTTTTGTTTGTGGGATAAGTTTTTTGTTTGTGGGATAAGATTTTTGTTTGTGGGATAAGTTTTTTGTTTGTGGGATAAGTTTTTTGTTTGTGGGATAAGTTTTTGTTTGTGGGATAAGTTTTTTGTTTGTGGGATAAGTTTTTTGTTTGTGGGATAAGTTTTTTGTTTGTGGGATAAGTTTTTGTTTGTGGGATAAGTTTTTTGTTTGTGGGATAAGTTTTTTGTTTGTGGGATAAGTTTTTTGTTTGTGGGATAAGTTTTTTGTTTGTGGGATAAGTTTTTGTTTGTGGGATAAGTTTTTTGTTTGTGGGATAAGTTTTTTGTTTGTGGGATAAGTTTTTTGTTTGTGGGATAAGTTTTTTGTTTGTGGGATAAGTTTTTTGTTTGTGGGATAAGTTTTTTGTTTGTGGGATAAGTTTTTTGTTTGTGGGATAAGTTTTTTGTTTGTGGGATAAGTTTTTGTTTGTGGGATAAGTTTTTTGTTTGTGGGATAAGTTTTTTGTTTGTGGGATAAGTTTTTGTTTGTGGGATAAGTTTTTTGTTTGTGGGATAAGTTTTTTGTTTGTGGGATAAGTTTTTGTTTGTGGGATAAGTTTTTTGTTTGTGGGATAAGTTTTTGTTTGTGGGATAAGTTTTTGTTTGTGGGATAAGTTTTTTGTTTGTGGGATAAGTTTTTGTTTGTGGGATAAGTTTTTTGTTTGTGGGATAAGTTTTTTCCAATTCAAACAGTTTTGTGTTTGTTGTTTTTACAAGAAAAAAGAATTTCTTTACAATTAGTAACTAATTGATAAAGATGGATTATTGTGATGGCTAACAAAGTACAAACCATATTTTTCAATTAATAATGAAATTATAGCTGTGTCTTTCAATGCAGTAACAGGCTGTAAATTCTAAGTTTAGAGGGTCAAAATGTTATAAGTTTTTTTATATATACTATAGGCATTTACTCTAATAATTTTTTTTGGTTTAAAAAGACAATATTATCCAGTAAGAATAAGAGCTTAGTTATAAAAATATGAATTGTTGAATGGTAAAAGTATTAGTGAATGTAGGGGAAACTAGTGGATAATATAGGGGAAACTAGTGGACAATATAGGGGGAATTAGTGGATAATATAGGGGGAATTAGTGGATAATATAGGGGGAATTAGTGGACAATATAGGGGGAATTAGTGGATAATATAGGGGGAATTAGTGGATAATATAGGGGGAATTAGTGGACAATATAGGGGGAATTAGTGGACAATATAGGGGGAATTAGTGGATAATATAGGGGGAATTAGTGGACAATGTAAGGGGAATTAGTGGACAATATAGGGGGAATTAGTGGACAATATAGGGGGAATTAGTGGATAATATAGGGGGAATTAGTGGATAATATAGGGGGGAATTAGTGGATAATATAGAGGGAATTAGTGGATAATATAGGGGGAATTAGTGGATAATATAGGGGGAATTAGTGGACAATAAGGGGAATTAGTGGATAATATAGGGGAAATTAGTGGATAATATAGGGGGAATTAGTGGACAATAAGGGGAATTAGTGGATAATATAGGGGGAATAAGTGGATAATATAGGGGAAACTAGTGGACAATAAGGGGAATTAGTGGATAATATAGGGGGAATTAGTGGATAATATAGGGGGAATTAGTGGACAATAAGGGGAATTAGTGGATAATATAGGGGGAATAAGTGGATAATATAGGGGGAATTAGTGGACAATAAGGGAAATTAGTGGATAATATAGGGGGAATAAGTGGATAATATAGGGGAAACTAGTGGATAATATAGGTACATTTCAGATTTCTCTCATTGCCTCTAATCACGTTGAAGATTATTATAAAGTATTATGAGTTTTTTCTTTCAAAACAACAGTTCCTACACTAGTAACCAGAGCACCAGTTTACTAGTGCACTAGTGTCACCACCTCTCTGCCTCACTACTAGACTGCACTGCTACTCTTATACTAGTAGTGACTACCAGTCAACAACTAGTCAGCCCTGCCCGTCAAACTAGTGCAGGTAAATGCACTTCTGAAAAAATCTAACTTTGAAATATTGTGATGTTTAAAACATAAACTAACTATGCACTATTGTAAATACTTAAAGTTTTACACCTAGTGAAGAATTAAAATACATTCTATTCTCTTTATTTGTTCCATCACCAAAATTGCAGGAGTATAACATGCATTTAGACAGTGCAGACCTATGCACATCACCGACCTAGCATGGCCTTGTGCTGTTGATAGGGATTGCAGTAGTGATAAGGAGTTATCCATGCAGTAGGTACAGTGATAAGGAGTTATCCATGCAGTAGGTACAGTGATAGGGAGTTATCCATGCAGTAGGTACAGTGATAAGGAGTTATCCATGCAGTAGGTACAGTGATAGGGAGTTATCCATGCAGTAGGTACAGTGATAAGGAGTTATCCATGCAGTAGGTACAGTGATAGGTAGTTATCCATGCAGTAGGTACAGTGATAAGGAGTTATCCATGCAGTTGGTACAGTGATAGGGAGTTATCCATGCAGTAGGTACAGTGATAAGGAGTTATCCATGCAGTAGGTACAGTGATAGGGAGTTATCCATGCAGTAGGTACAGTGATAAGGAGTTATCCATGCAGTAGGTACAGTGATAGGGAGTTATCCATGCAGTATGTAAAGTGATAGGGAGTTATCCATGCAGTAGGTACAGTGATAGGTAGTTATCCATGCAGTAGGTACAGTGATAGGTAGTTATCCATGCAGTAGGTACAGTGATAGGGAGTGATCCATGCAGTAGGTACAGTGATAAGGAGTTATCCATGCAGTAGGTACAGTGATAGGTAGTTATCCATGCAGTAGGTACAGTGATAGGGAGTTATCCATGCAGTAGGTACAGTGATAGGGAGTTATCCATGCAGTAGGTACAGTGATAAGGAGTTATCCATGCAGTAGGTACAGTGATAGGTAGTGATCCATGCAGTAGGTACAGTGATAGGGAGTTATCCATGCAGTAGGTACAGTGATAGGGAGTTATCCATGCAGTAGGTACAGTGATAGGGAGTTATCCATGCAGTAGGTACAGTGATAGGGAGTTATCCATGCAGTAGGTATAGTGATAGGGAGTTATCCATGCAGTATGTACAGTGATAGGTAGTGATCCATGCAGTAGGTACAGTGATAGGGAGTTATCCATGCAGTAGGTACTGTGATAGGTAGTTATCCATGCAGTAGGTACAGTGATAGGGAGTTATCCATTCAGTAGGTACAGTGATAGGTAATGATACATGCAGTAGGTACAGTGATATGTAATGATCCATGCAGTAGGTACAGTGATAGGGAGTTATCCATGCAGTAGGTACAGTGATAGGGAGTGATCCATGCAGTAGGTACAGTGATAGGTAGTGATCCATGCAGTAGGTACAGTGATAGGGAGTGATCCATGCAGTAGGTACAGTGATAGGGAGTTATCCATGCAGTAGGTACAGTGATAGGGAGTTATCCATGCAGTAGGTACAGTGATAGGGAGTTATCCATGCAGTAGGTACAGTAATAGGGAGTTATCCATGCAGTAGGTACAGTGATAGGGAGTTCTCCATGCAGTAGGTACAGTGATAGGTAGTGATCCATGCAGTAGGTACAGTGATAGGGAGTTATCCATGCAGTAGGTACAGTGATAGGGAGTTATCCATGCAGTAGGTACTGTGATAGGGAGTTATCCATGCAGTAGGTACAGTGATAAGGAGTTATCCATGCAGTAGGTACAGTGATAGGTAGTGATCCATTCAGTAGGTACAGTGATATGTAATGATCCATGCAGTAGGTACAGTGATAGGGAGTTATCCATGCAGTAGGAACAGTGATAAGGAGTTATCCATGCAGTAGGTACAGTGATAGGTAGTGATCCATTCAGTAGGTACAGTGATATGTAATGATCCATGCAGTAGGTACTGTGATAGGTAGTTATCCATGCAGTAGGTACAGTGATAGGGAGTTATCCATGCAGTAGGTACAGTGATAGGGAGTTATCCATGCAGTAGGTACAGTGATAGGTAGTGATCCATTCAGTAGGTACAGTGATAAGTAATGATCCATGCAGTAGGTACAGTGATAGGGAGTTATCCATGCAGTAGGTACAGTGATAGGTAGTGATCCATGCAGTAGGTACAGTGATAGGTACAGTAGATACCTATCCATTCAGTAGGTACAGTGATAGGTAGTGATCCATGCAGTAGGTTATGTGATAGGTAGTGATCCATGCAGTAGGTACTGTGATAGGGAGTGATCCATGCAGTAGGGACAGTGATAGGGAGTTATCCATGCAGTAGGTACAGTGATAGGGAGTTATCCATGCAGTAGGTACAGTGATAGGGAGTGATCCATGCAGTAGGTACAATGATAGGGAGTTATCCATGCAGTAGGTACAGTGATAGGGAGTTATCCATGCAGTAGGTATAGTGATAGGGAGTTATCCATGCAGTAGGTACAGTGATAGGGAGTTATCCATGCAGTAGGTACAGTGATATGTAATGGTCCATGCAATAGGTACAGTGATATGTAGTGATCCATGCAGTAGGTACAGTGATAGGTAGTGATCCATGCAGTAGGTACAGTGATAGGGAGTTATCCATGCAGTAGGTACAGTGATAGGGAGTTATCCATGCAGTAGGTACAATGATAGGGAGTGATCCATGTAGTAGGTACAGTGATAGGGAGTTATCCATGCAGTAGGTACAGTGATAGGTAGTGGTACATGCAGTAGGTACTGTGATAGGGAGTGATCCATGCAGTAGGTACAGTGATAGGTAGTGATCCATGCAGTAGGTACTGTGATAGGGAGTGATCCATCCAGTAGGTACAGTGATAGGGAGTAATCCATGCAGTAGGTACAGTGATATGGAGTTATCCATGCAGTAGGTACAGTGATAGGGAATTATCCATGCAATAGGTACAGTGATATGTGGTGATCCATGCAGTAGGTACATTGATAGGTAGTGATCCATGCAGTAGGTACAGTGATAGGGAGTTATCCATGCAGTACTTATTGTGATAGGTAGTGATCCATGCAGTAGGTACTGTGATAGGGAGTGATCCATGCAGTAGGTACTGTGATAGGGAGTAATCCATGCAGTAGTTACTGTGATAGGTAGTGATCCATGCAGTAGTTGCTGTGATAGGTAGTGATCCATGCAGTAGGTACAGTGATAGGGAGTGATCCATGCAGTAGGTACAGTGATAGGTAGTGATCCATGCAGTAGGTACAGTGATAGGTAGTGATCCATGCAGTAGGTACAGTGATAGGGAGTTATCCATGCAGTAGTTACTGTGATAGGTAGTGATCCATGCAGTAGTTACTGTGATAGGTAGTGATCCAGGCAGTAGGTACAGTGATAGGGAGTGATCCATGCATTGGGTCCATGATAGGGAGTGATCCATGCAGTAGGTACAGTGAGAGGTAGTGATCCATGCAGTAGGTACAGTGATAGGGAGTTATCCATGCAGTAGTTACTGTGATAGGTAGTGATCCATGCAGTAGGTTCAGTGATAGGGAGTGATCCATGCAGTAGGTACAGTGATAGGGAGTAATCCATGCAGTAGTTACTGTGATAGGTAGTGATCCATGCAGTAGTTGCTGTGATAGGTAGTGATCCATGCAGTAGGTACAGTGATAGGGAGTGATCCATGCAGTAGGTACAGTGATAGGTAGTGATCCATGCAGTAGGTACAGTGATAGGGAGTTATCCATGCAGTAGTTACTGTGAAAGGTAGTGATCCATGCAGTAGGTACAGTGATAGGGAGTGATCCATGCAGTAGGTACTGTGATAGGGAGTAATCCATGCAGTAGTTACTGTGATAGGTAGTGATCCATGCAGTAGTTGCTGTGATAGGTAGTGATCCATGCAGTAGGTACAGTGATAGGGAGTGATCCATGCAGTAGGTACAGTGATAGGTAGTGATCCATGCAGTAGGTACAGTGATAGGGAGTGATTCATGCAGTAGGTACAGTGATAGGTAGTGATCCATGCAGTAGGTACAGTGATAGGGAGTTATCCATGCAGTAGTTACTGTGATAGGTAGTGATCCATGCAGTAGTTACTGTGATAGGTAGTGATCCATGCAGTAGGTACAGTGATAGGGAGTGATCCATGCAGTAGGTACAGTGATAGGGAGTGATCCATGCAGTAGGTAAAGTGATAGGTAGTGATCCATGCAGTAGGTACAGTGATAGGGAGTTATCCATGCAGTAGGTACAGTGATAGGGAGTGATCCATGCAGTAGGTACAGTGATAGGTAGTGATCCATGCAGTAGGTACAGTGATAGGGAGTTATCCATGCAGTAGTTACTGTGATAGGTAATGATCCATGCAGTAGTTACTGTGATAGGTAGTGATCCATGCAGTAGTTACTGTGATAGGGAGTGATCCATGCAGTAGGTACAGTGATAGGTAGTGATCCATGCAGTAGGTACAGTGATAGGGAGTGATCCATGCAGTAGGTACAGTGATAGGGAGTGATCCATGCAGTAGGTACAGTGATAGGTAGTGATCCATGCAGTAGGTACAGTGATAGGGAGTTATCCATGCAGTAGTTACTGTGATAGGTAGTGATCCATGCAGTAGGTTCAGTGATAGGGAGTGATCCATGCAGTAGGTACAGTGATAGGGAGTTATCCATGCAGTAAGTACAGTGATAGGTAGTGATCCATGCAGCAGGTACAGTGATAGGGAGTGATCCATGCAGTAGGTACAGTGATAGGGAGTTATCCAGGCAGTAGGTACTGAGATAGGGAGTCATCCATGCAGTAGGTACAGTGATAGGTAGTGATCCATGCAGCAGGTACAGTGATAGGGAGTTATCCATGCAGTAGGTACAGTGATAGGTAATGATCCAGGCAGTAGGTACTGAGATAGGGAGTTATCCATCATGTATTAAGGGGAAAGTTCGGTGGTTTTGCTAGCTACCAATAATACTCGTCCGATTGAGGTGGGATTTTGAATAAGGTGTAAAATTACTGTGGCACATCCTATCTTTCACCCCCTCCCCTTCCCACACTGACTATTAGTTGTCTAACCAAAATGAAACGTTTTGTAGGATTTCTTTGGAATGTTTACTGGGGAATTAAAGTAAGATGATTGGTAAAAATTGCAAACAAAAAAACACTGAAAGCTCCCGTGAAGAGCGCTGTCTACAAATTACTCTGCAATGCTCTTGGAGTTAATCTTTCTGAGAGTGAGAAGGAAAGGGTCCGAATGACGAATAAATTACCTATTTCAAAAAGAATTCCTCCACCAAAACACTGAGAATAGCATTCACTCTATATCATACAGTATATACAGCCTTGGCCAAAAGTATTAGGCCGCCACAGTTTATTTTGCAGTTCTAATCAAATGAATGTTTTGTATTAATTGATAAACAACTATTCTATTTCTTGGTCGAGCCCCCTTTGGCTTTAATAACCACCTTTATGCGGTTAGTCATGGAGTCGACAAGCCTTTTACAATTTTCAGGATTAATTTTGCCCCATTCTTCTTTAAGTTTTTGGAATAACTGATCTTTGTTCTTGATTGGGATGTTCTTAATGGATTTTCAAAGAGTTCCCCACAAGTGCTCAATAGGGTTCAAGTCTGGGCTCTGAGCTGGCCACTCCATCACGCTGATGACCATGTCCTCGAACCAGTCACGGCTTTTCTTCACTGTGTGGCATGGAGCATTGTCCTGTTGGAAAATAATGTTGTCTGGAGACTCTCCCGGGTGTAAAATGGCAATGGCGGTGTAAGTGGCGGTGTAAGTGGCTGAAGTCATTCTTCCTTGACACAAAATCATTTCACTAGACCCTGAGGAAGACATGCAGCCCCATACCATCACGGAGTCACCGCCATGTTTCACAGTTGGGACCAGACATTCAGCCTTATAAGCCTACACAACTCTGCGACGAATATAGGTCGCGCCAGAGATGCCAAAAATATGAAGGAAAAAGTAAAATATTGAAATATTTTTTCATAGGTCATTATCAGGACAAAAACTGCAATAAAGTGGTGCGTTTAAATTGGTAATTTCACTAGATGATTGGGTTAACATACCTCATAGTTACTTTCATCAAACCAGATCACCTTAGACAATTACTCGGTGGTCCAATCCGAGTCATTTTTGGCCCATTAGAGACGCTTTGTTTATTGGTGTCAGATATGAACGGCTTCTTTCTAGCTTTACACCACAGAACATTGAATAGAAGAAAAAGTATAGATCCCATTATATTACTCTTGAGTGCCGTTTACAGTGACGTCACTTAAACTAGAGCCACTCAGCCAATCAGAGGCTTCGTTTCACCAGTTCTGATTGAGTCCGTATTTTGAATGCGTATTACAACCGAAATGGTGTCAATTTGTGTTTGTTGCAAAGAAGATTAGTTTATTATTGCTTAGTAGCTGGGCTATAGAATATAGATAATCGTGTACATAATTTGGTAGGAAGATATGACTCCCAGCAAAGATAATGAGCTGAGGTAGAATGCACGCTCAAACTGTTTTCGAGAGAGTGTTTATAGTGACGTCAGCGATCAATGGACGTGATTGGTTTAAATTTTACGACTGGGTACACCATGTGTATACGTTCGATCTGAGCTTCTTCTTGTTCAATGTTCTGTGCTTTACACCCTCTCAGACCATGATCTACCAGCCTTCTTCTAACTGTTCTGGCAGAAATTTTTGCATCACTCTCCTCGTTAAATTTTGCAGTTAGTTCTGAAGAAGTTTTTCTCCTGTTTCTAATTAAGCCGGGTTTCCACTGAGGCAATATTTTGGCAACACGCAGCATTCTACATTGCCGCATGAGCAAAATGTATTTCAACCAGTTCAACACAAGGCAACGTGTAGCATGCGGCTGCGTACATGCTGCACGTGGTTACACGTTGCCCTGTTTTCTGCCGCATACGACAAGATTTAGCTTGTTGACTAGCGTTGAACGGTGGGAAGGATTTTTGTTGCCGGCAACGAAGAGAATTTTTATAGTATTGATGGTAAAATAAACATTAGTTATGCCAAACGATGTCGCATTTTCTTTATTGAAAAATTTGGATTAGAAAATGGTCAATGACATACTACAGTATTTGCAAATATAAAAACGTTAGAGATTATTCATAGTCACAGTATGGAGTATAAATAACACAGAATTATTAAATTTATTTAATTAAATAAATAATTTAATTAAATCTTTGTTTTTTATATATTTATAGCTTATTATTCTTATAAATAAAAACATGTGATATTCATTATGCGAAGAATTTATATTGTTAATAATATATTTAAATTACAATATTAAATATCAAACAAAATAAAAAGGCCTAGTGCAAATGAAAATCTCTTATTAATCCGATAATATTTCACTGTCTTCACATGAGTATTTTTCTGAACCTTCTATTCCATGTTTCAGTTGATCGCATTTGCGCTCAATGTTTGGAAATTGGTTTCGTTTTTGTTGAACTGATTGAAATGGTCTTGCAGCAAGCAACAGGCAACAGAGCATACAGCATGCTACAAACAACAAAGGTGTTGCCTTGCTGCATGCTTCGTGTCTCTTTGTTGAAAACCGCATGCTACATTCTTGTTGAAAGACAGTGAAGTCGCATGCGACATGTTGCCTGTGTAGCCTCAGTGGAAACCCGGCTTAAGGGACTGCCTGATCAGAGATCGGTCCTCACGGGGTGTTGTGCACTTCTTTCTACCTGACCTTTGTGCAGTTTTAACATCCTTAGTGTCAATAAAGCCTTTTAAAGGGGATCTGGAAAATTGATCGAAAGCAATTGATCGAAAGGAAAATTCGTCGAATGGAAAATTGATCGAAAGGAAAATTGATCGCACAACAATTGATCGAATGGAGAATTGACCGAAACAAAATTGATCGAAAATGATATTGGATCTATTTACACTAATTGACAATGTTAACTAAAACCATGGATTACCAGAGACACTTACTTGCAATATATTACAGCTAGTAGATCTTGTTATCATGATTTATATATAATAATATTAATAATATATAATAATAATTTATGTATAACATTTCTTCAATCAACTGCTTATCTATAACAGAGAATTATATGCTTTGAAATATATTATAATTTGAAGAACTTTAAGTTTTCTTAGTTCTAGAATTTAGATAGTTCTAGATAACTTGTGAAATGAAAGTTAAATAATTAATTACTTTAGTGTAGGTTTAACGTCTGTTTCGGAACCAAAAGCCATATCACTGACGGCAAAAGGGAATTAAATACAAGAGATAGGAAGAAGCAGTCAGAAAGGAAAGTGGATTCATGAACAAAGTCACTTAACACCGTCGGTGACAATGCTCATGGATGCAGAAAAGCTACTCTGTGAGTACAGTCACTTAGCAAGGAATGTAACAAAAAGGGACACTATAAGCACCGGTTACTGCACTCACAGATGGAAGAAAAAAATGAAGCTGCATGATCTATTCGATCAATTTTCCTTTAGATCAATTGTTGTGCGATCAATTTTCCTTTCGATCGATTTTCCATTCGACCAATTTTCCTTTCATCCAATTTTCCTTTCGATCAATTTTCCTATCGACCAATTTTCCTTTCGATCAATTTTCCATTCGATCAATTTTCCATTCGATCAATTGCTTTCGATCAATTGCTTTCGGTCAATTGCTTTCGATCAATTTTCCATTCGATCAATTGCTTTCGATCAATTGCTTTCGGTCAATTGCTTTCGATCAATTGCTTTCGATCAATTTTCCATTCGATCAATTGCTTTCGATCAATTGCTTTCGGTCAATTGCTTTCGATCAATTGCTTTCGATCAATTTTCCATTCGATCAATTTTCCATTCGATCAATTGCTTTCGATCAATTGCTTTCGGTCAATTGCTTTCGATCAATTGCTTTCGATCAATTTTCCATTCGATCTATTTTCCATTCGATCAATTGCTTTCGATCAATTGCTTTCGATCAATTGCTTTCGATCAATTGCTTTCGATCAATTGCTTTCGGTCAATTGCTTTCGATCAATTGCTTTCGGTCAATTGCTTTCGGTCAATTGCTTTCGATCAATTGCTTTCGATCAATTGCTTTCGGTCAATTTTCCTAGACCCGTTCTAAAGTTGTTTGAACTGCACATCTCGAACATTTCACCTTTTTGAAACGATTTTTCATCTTTATGGTGCGCAATAATTTGTCCTCTCTCAAATTCAATCAGTTCCCTTTTTAAGCATGTTAACATACAAATAGCATTATACTTGTATTACCTGGAATAATTCATGTTAAAAAAAAATGATGAAGCCGTAAATCTGAACGTGGCTTATGGGTGAATATAGTATTATATATAATAAAAATTCTTTACAGTTTGTTGCACGGTAAACATAATTTTATTACTATCAGATATTGAAGAATGCACCACATTCTCAATTGCAAAAGATATTCATTGACTTTTACAATTCAAAACCGTGAAAAACTGAGATGGCCTAATAATTTTGGCCAAGGCTGTATACTGTATAGTCATTAGTCAGTCAATTACCAGACTGCAATTTACCTCATAAACTAATAATTTATAGAGTAATTATACGTTAAGAGGCATTAACTCGGTGTATGTGCCGATAAATGGTATGTATCTAATTACACTTTTGAACAATTGGAAAAACAGAAACCACTTATCGAATGTTTATTCATTATTTTTAAATGGTATCATGATTATCCTTTTGTATTTTCATGTATAATTATAAAATTATAGTATTTCATTAGTCTACTTCATTCAGGAATTTATTGCAACTACTAATCTTGAATTCAAAATAATATTTGCTTTGTTATTTCTGTGCTCGGCTAATTTGCTAGCAGGAATATTTGATGATATATATTATATGCTGTACATTATATAGGAACTTTATTAAAGAGTTAAGGTAATAGCTTCGATAACACACAGGTAAGTGATAAAATCATTCTATTGGGAGAATAACGCGATAGAAATTAGGTTCTATTTTTCCAAACGCATAGTTTTCATCATAAATTACATATGTTAATTTTCATTATATATCTGTATAGCTTTCCCTACTAAATCTACTGATTTCCCACAAAATCTGATGATTTTCCACAAAATCTGATGATTTTCCACAAAATCTGATGATTTTCAACAAAATCTAAATATTTTCCGCAAAATTTAAGGATTTCCCATTAAATCTAATTATTTTCCTACTAAATCAGATGTTTTTTCCACTCAATCTTATTATTTTACTTTCAATCTAAGTATTCTCGACTAATTTAAAGATTTTCCTACTTTATCCAATTATTTTCCTGTTAAATTTCCTGTTTTCCCACTTTGTCTAATGATTTTGTTGTTTCAGTTAAATTCGCTCCAGGTATATAGGTTCCATTCAAATTATTTCCTACTCAATGTATTCCCTGTATTTCATAGTGTGTAAAACAGTTACAGTGTGCTCATTATTCCAATTTTGCGTAGGCTTCATTTACTATCACCTCTTCATTTTCCTCTTCACCCTAAGTGCAGGGTGAAGTGTCCCTTTTCGTCACATTCCTTGGTAAGTAACTGCATTCACTGAGTAGCTTTTCTGAATCCATGAGCATTGTCAATGGCTGGTGGTTGGTGACTTTGTTCATGGAGCCACTTTCCTACTGACTCTTTCTTCCAGTCCCTTGTATTTATTTTCCAATTGACGTCAGCGATATGATTAACGATATGGTCAAACAAACATTAAACCTCTACGTCACATTCCTTGGTATGTTTATTCTTTACTCTTGTTTTGATTTTGTTTCTTATTTTTGGCTTCTCCAAAGTCCCTTGTATTTAATTTCCTTTTGAATAATTGGGAAAGTGACTCCTATATATTCAGAAATACATTACAAGTTACTTCAGGCTTTAAATTGTAACATATTTAGCTCGAATGTTCAATTGCACACTATATTTCATAAGTATTTCGAATAACTAAGCATGTGGCTTATGAAAGTGTAATGTCCTGAATGAATCTAATTTTACTGCTCTATGATTATCAGTAGCGACCTTAACTAATTATAATATATGTGTTTCATTTAACCTTTTAGATTTAGGAATCCCTTGCAATCATGATAATTTATACCTATTTCCAAATGTTGCTACCGATAAGTTGTTCATATTACAGAAGGCAGCAGTTCGGGTGTAAATGACCTGTATTTCAATGCTCATACAACGCCTTATTTCTATAGTTGCACATAATGAATATTGATGATGTGTACCAATATAGGACTGCAATTTATTTTCATAAGACTTTGTATCATAATCACGACAATTATCTCAGAAATCAATTACATTCGTAGGTGAACGGCACAGGTTTTTGACACGTAACTTTAACGATTCATGGCTGCCTAGATTTAATGAGGCGAAATCTCAGAAAAAAAAATTGTATAAAGGCATTTTGAAATGGAGTAGTTTTCTGTGGAACAGCGTAATATTAATAGTGTTAACGTGCTTAGTCGCAGTTGTAGGGAGAACATTTTCAATCTATATGGGGTGCAACATATTTTCCATGTAGGTAGATGAAATAGTTGATGTAAATATTACAAATTAAATTAATTATAGCTTAATTACAATGAATCTCTAAAAGTGTATCGTGTTAGGCTGAGCTATTTTGTGTTTTTAATTTTAGTTTTAGGATGGCCTACAAGCCTAAATGCTTATTTTGGGTCATCACTAGAGCTAGGACATTGGGGCATTTAAAAAAGAGCAGTAGTAGCGGTCAAAACGAGCACTTGTAGCGCTATAAATGTGCAGTAGGAGCGATAGAAAAGAGCATTTGGGGCACTCATCGGGGCATTTGGGGCACTTATCGGAGCATTTGAAGCACTTATCAGTGCATTTGGGAACAGTTATTGGTGCATTTGAGGCAGTTTTTTGAGGTTTCATGCACCGAAAGAATTAAAAGCGTGTTACTTATCAAAGTAAGAATTTTAACGAGGTTTTGTTTTTTGAAGAGTTTTTGGATGAAATATACACAAGAATTATCTTTAATTTTTATCGATAAATAATTCATTTTGAAAAATCATTATGTAAATATGTAACGCTCAAAAGTATTGTGCAATACTTGAAAAAACATAAGAAAAAGAACAATAAATGTTGAAACCAAAACGAACGTATGCAGTACATATAATAATTGGAATCTATATCGAGTCTATAATGTTACAGAAAATTCTAGCATCATATGTTGTTGAAGTTTTGAAAGAATGTGAAAGTTAACCCATATTAACATTTTTTTGACCCTTCATCGTCTATCTGAGACCAAACATTTCAATAAAAAGAATAATCTCTACTTCTGTGGAAGTAACAGGGGCACTAGCATAGCGGGAAACATCTTAGGGAGTCAATTCGGGAAAGATTTCAGTCTGGTTTCTTCACTACGCCTTGCAAAATATTCAACCCTGTATTTACTTACTCAAACAAATGTACGAAAAAATAAGGTATGTAAAATAAAACAAAGATATTTGTAACTAAATAGATATGAATTACGTGTAAACCTAGATTAGAATAGTTACACCTCTTTTTAATTTTTATAGAACTTTTCTAATCACAGAAAATGTATAAGAAAAGGGTAACAAAATTAAATCATTAAAAAAACTGAACAACAATACATTAACTCATTAAGTGAATATAATCAAATTAAATCAATGCATGACTAGATTGATGGTAGTCATAGAATATATTTGTTAATCCATATAATTTAAAGATGTCATTGTATGATTTCTCTTCAACATTTGAAATTAGTTAACTATCAAAAAATAAATACGGATACAATTTCTTTGACTGTACCTAGGCAATAGCACACAAACAAATACCCTGGTATTTCACTGAAGCTATCTCTCTATCAATATCGAATTCGCCTTTTAATCTATTTTTAGTTTAAGTATATTTATACGAACTAATTATTGGTAATATGAAGGATGACGAAAGAAATGTATAAATTATTAATGTTACCTAAATAAACAGTCTCAGCAATCACTGGTAGATAACTATGTGAAATTAGTTCGATTATTCACGTTTAAGCTCTATGAACCATTAAATACACTTAAAAGTGCAGTTGTCCACCCGGTAAGAATGATACAGTTATTTGGCATTACTCAATCTTGGTGCGCAATAGAAGTCAACCAGAGTACATATGGAGCATTTTGGGGCGTTTTGAGCATTTTGGGGCGTTTATAGCATTATGAGCGCTAGTGGCATTTAACTTATAAATGCCCCAATGTCCGAGCCTTAGTCATCACCTTCTTTCTTTAAATAATAAACATGTGTGGAAGCATGGAATTGATTACCGACTCTTGGTTCTGATTGAGATGCTATTGTGAGAGGTTAGATAAGTAAGACGGAAACCATTTTATAAGATAGCAATGAATTAGCTACCGTAAATGGAAATGATGAAATGGACAGAAGTAAAGAAAGAGAAAAAGAACAAATAGAAAAATAAGAATATTTGACGGCCATCTTTAACGTCAGTGGTTTCGAAACAGATTCAACTCTCAAATAATTATTATAGGTACATTAATTGCAAAAATAATCTTGATTATAATTTAACAGTCTCACTATAATAAATATGAAGGAATAAATTGACTGAAGATCAATTAATCGAGAATTAATAGGTATGGTAATCAATTTACCCATTTAATTCGTTGATTTTCCCATTATATCTGTTAATTTTCCCATTAAATCTGTTGATTTTCCCATTAAATCTGTTGATTCTCCCATTATATCTGTTGATTTTCCCATTATATCTGTTGATTTTCCCATTATATCTGTTGATTTTTCCGGGAAACGGACTATTCCCCGCCGGACCTTTACCAGCCCCGCCGGGCTATTCCCCGCCGGACTTTCCCCCGCCTGGATTTTCTCCCGTCGGACTGTTCCCTGCCGGTCTTTTCCCCGCCTATTTTTTTTATATTCAAACTCTGGAAGACAATGTAATATTTAGATTTTTTAATTAGTTTATAAAAAAATCGTTTTGACCAATAAATCTATTGCCGTGAAATTGTAAATCAAAGTCTGCCGTCACAACTAACCAATTTTTTGGATATTTTTTAAACATTATTGCATGGAAATTGGTCACTTACCAACTCCTTGAACCGAACCCGTTTGTAATTACTCTTTTGATAATTAGTTTTCATTGGAGATTTTTAGAGAAAATTTACGACTTTATATCTAAATCTTCCTCAAATCTAACTACTTGAAAAGTCTTGATTTAAGGATGTCTATGTATTTCCATAATAATGGTTAATCCATTGTAAGTTCTTTAAGGTAGAAATATTAAATATGCATAATAGAAAAAAAGACACTATCAAAAGACTAATGAGGCTAATATTAAGTGTAATAAAAAAAAATATATAGAAGAAGTATTAATTCTGTAACATATTAATTGTCAAATTAATAAATTACAATTCAATTTATTAGTGATCTGGAAAAGTATGTATTTGAACGAGAAGTAAATAGATCACCATTTTTTATAATATCTGGCAAAGAAAATAATAAATAACTTTAGAGCTGAAATAAACTGAATTAATCGTAGCTTCTTAGACTAAATTGCGACATTTGGCAATCTCTTATAATTGCCATAACGTTTGAACTTTGTAGCATATCTTAATTATATGACAATGTACGAAGGTATTTAAAATAATGATGACCAATATGGACACATACGGAAATCAAAGCTAAAAATAAGACTGTATTATTGTTAAGTCTGTTAATAAAATGCGTCTTCTATTGATAAATGGTTTGTTTTATCGAAATTATAATTTAATTGTACAAAATACAATTATTTCATTCGGCAGGGAAAAGTAATAGTCCAGGAGGGGAAAAGTTCGGCGGGAAAAAGTCCTGAGGAGAAAAATTCGGCGGGAAAAAGTCCTGAGGAGAAAAATTCGGCGGGAAAAAGTCCTGCGAAGAATGGTTCTGCAGGGAAAAGTCCTAGTGCCTATTTTCCAATTATATCTGTTGATTTTCCAAATAAATTTATTATTTATTTTTCAATAGATCGGTTGATTTTCCCACATTTATCTTCAGTTTCTTTATTTACATGTAAAGAGAGATACATTAAATATGCCGATGAAATGCAATGTCCAAACATCATTAGTGGCGTATATACAATAGTGCTTCAGGCAAATCATTTCGCAAATAGAGCACTAATGATTTATCACCTTAAATAAAATGAAATGTAGTGACAATTAATAGAATTAAAAATAGTGCATCAAGGAGACATGTCATGTTTTAGATATTTACGGTAATTATTCGCTCAATAGTGTTTTATTTTCTATTTTTACATTAATAAACTAATTTTTAGAAAAGAAAAGTGACATCAAATATTTCAAACCATAGATTTTTTTCTCATTTCATTTGGTAATGTCTCCGAGTTTCATTACCAATAACTTCTATCAGCTATACTGTAAAATAATCATTCTATTGGAAATAAATTATATAATAATATAAATTATTTGTTACCTAGAACACTTTGTGCGATAATCTGGAGATATTTCCCCCAATCGACCGATTAGAAACATGAATACGCTTTCATATATAGTAACAAAGTGTACGTATAACATATTTAAGCTCTAGGGTTACATAATGCATTGGAATGAATTTCTATAAAAGATGAAATCGAATGGCCATTAGTCCAATACTGTGTAGATGTTTGTCACCTGCCTGATGTTTGCCACCTGCCTGATATTTGCCACCTGCCTGATGTTTGTCACCTGCCTGATGTTTGCCACCTGCCTGATATTTGCCACCTGCCTGATGTTTGTCACCTGCCTGATGTTTGCCACCTGCCTGATATTTGCCACCTGCCTGATGTTTGTCACCTGCCTGATATTTGCCACCTGCCTGATGTTTATCACCTGCCTGATGTTTGCCACCTGCCTGATGTTTGCCACCTGCCTGATGTTTGCCACCTGCCTGATGTTTATCACCTGCCTGATGTTTGCCACCTGCCTGATGTTTGCCACCTGCCTGATGTTTATCACCTGCCTGATGTTTGTCACCTGTCTGATGTTTTCCACCTGCCTGATGTTTGTCACCTGCCTGATGTTTGTCACCTGCCTGATGTTTGCCACCTGCCTGATGTTTGCCACCTGCCTGATACCTGCCATCTACCTGATGCCTGTCATCTACCTGATACCTGTCATCTACCTGATACCTGCCATCTACCTGATGCCTGTCATCTACCTGATACCTGTCATCTACCTGATAACTGCCATCTACCTGATGCCTTCCATCTACCTGATACCTGCCATTTACCTGATGTCTGCCATCTACCTGATGTCTGCCATCTACCTGATGTCTGCCATTTACCTGATGTCTGCCATCTACCTGATGTCTGCCATCTACCTGATGTCTGCCATCTACCTGATGTCTGCCGTCTACCTGATGTCTGCCATCTACCTGATGTCTGCCGTCTACCTGATGTCTGCCATCTACCTGATGTCTGCCGTCTACCTGATGCCTGTCATCTACCTGATACCTGCCATCTACTTGATGTCTGCCATCTACCTGATGTCTGCCATCTACCTGATGCCAGCCATCTACCTGATGCCTTCCATCTACCTGATGCCTGCTATCTACCTGATTCCTGCCATCTACCTGATGTCTGTCATCTACCTGATGCCTGCCATCTACCTGATGCCTGCCATATACCTGATGTCTGCCGTCTGTGCTGTCTGGTTTCACCTGGTAATTCTGCCTGATATTAGCCTGATACCTGTTTGGGCAACTATTTCTCAGAACACATTGTTTGTAGCATTGTTAGTTAGTGAATTAGTCTATCATACACTATTCTTCATTAGTATCTATATTGAGCTACACATGTTTTCGACTCAAGCACGTATATTATATTATATGTGTATATTGAGGTACGTTGAACCGACTTGCAGATGTGTGCAATCTGTTGTATACTCTGAGATACAATTTGAATTGCACATCTTATTTGCTATATTATTGTATCTTTTATTAACTAATAAACATAGTCTTTTTCCTTTACTACAGATATCGGTAAATTAGTATATAGGCGTGTCTTATGTTATTGTTTCACGTATTGATAAATGAATTATCATTTCATTTCACCGTTTTGCTATTTCTATGTATAATGGAGTGTTTATGATTTAGACTGTAACTTGTCGGTGTTGTCGAGACTTAGCAATATGCATGCCCATAACACTGGAAATAACTTTAAACTCAATGTCCCACAGTTTTAGAAATATTCATCTCACCAATGCATTATCTATAGTGGTGCAAAAATATGAAATTCTTTACCCGTTAAAAATAATAAAAAATTCAAAAACAAGCTAAATTTATTTTTAATCAACCAATATTATAATACTGATTGTTAGCACTGACTCTGATTAGTATTAATTTCAAACATGGTCATCGAGAGTAGTATCCCTTTCCCTGTTTCTAATTTCCTCTTGTTCCTTCTTTTTTTCTAATTTTAGTATATCTGGTTGTATTTTTTTTAAATAATTTACTTCTACTTTTATATTTTTCTATAGGAAGCACCGGGAACCTCAGAGCTTAACAGTCTAACTGGTACCTAGTTTGTAACTGAATTTGGACATTTCTGTAAAAAGCGAGTCTTCCCCGACGCTCGTTTTTATATACTGTAAGGGAACATTTTTATCAAATAAAAAAATAAGTAAATAAGAAAATGGAGTTTGGACAATATTTAGTGGTGACTCAAGTCAATTGAAATTTTTCCCTTATAGACAATAATTACTAGTATTCATAATATTCCAGTTTATTTTAAAATTGACATATTGACCAAGTTTTTGTGTGCACTGTACAAAAGAATTATTAATTCCTTTTATAATGAAACTGCAGTTTATTCTCTTACTAAAATGAATGGAAGAGACAACCCATTCATTGATTTTGCTTATAAGGTCCTCCTTGGATTCTAGGACAACCCCCCCTCCCCCCTTTGCTCAAAAACCACGAGCAATAATTAACCCACCCGTTAAAAAACCGCTGGTCAAAACATATACATGTAAAATACCCAATTTTACTCGGAGCCAAACTACCAAATTTGAATTACAATAAAAAAGAAGTAAGTAGTTTTTTTGCGTTTAATATATTTAGTAATAACCATTGCTATTAACATAGGTCACATTATTAACTGCTAAAAATTAATATAAGCTATAACTAGTTAAACAAATTCATTGCTAACAAAAAACTAGTGTTCATCCCCTAGTGATGACATAATTTCAATAGCATATTTCTAAATTTTTTGTGTTTAATTAGTAATTACATAGTAAATTTCTTCCATTTAACAGCATGAATTTTCAAAATTTAGGTATTAAATTCAGATCTTCAAACGTAAGAAATGAACAATGTCTAGTCGGGTGTTACATAGTGTTGTATTTTTCATAATTACCATGTTTAATACCTTATATGTTTCATCAATTACCAAATTTAGATTTCAAGTTCAGACCAATTATATGAAGGGCTGAGTTATGTAAAGCAGGAAAATATAGAAAATAAAGTTATTCCATAAATTTGAAGGACTGAATTTAAATACAAATTCAGAAAATTCATGTCCGTTATAAAATAGAAGAACCCTATTAGGTAATTAATTATTTAATTAACAAAATTGAAAATACAGTACAAAGTAACCACAAAGCGATGAACACTAGTTTATTGATAGCTATGATTTTTGCTTAATATTGTAACATAAAGAACTAGTTATCGTTTACATTACTTTGTTAGTAATTAATAATGTTAATTACTTTATTAGCAATGGATACATTTAAATTAATTGCAAAAACTATGTACTTTTTATAATTTTTATTGTATTTTTAATTTGGTAGTTGAATTCGACTAAAATGTGGTGTAAGACGCAATTGGATCTTTTTTTTTTGCACAGGGTCTTTTTTACGGTTTTTCCTTTTGACTGAGGGTTTATTGTATATACAGGACCTTATAAACAAAACCTATGAATGGGTTATTTCTGACAGCCGACTTCTCATTTTTGAAATTGGGATTTTTAAGAGTATAAACTGAAGTTTCATAAAAAAAAAGAATTAAATTTGTAAAGTGTATACACATAAACTTGCTCAATATGTCAATTCAAAATAAACAATAAAATTATGAGTATTCATATTTTTGTTTGTAAAAGTAAAATTTCAATTGACTCGAGTCACTCTAAATATTTTCCAAGTGACTCAGGATTTAGCCTGTTTTACTTTTCATTGGTACACAGTATTGATTAGAGGTCATCTAAAAATAAACTTTAACTTTTTATTATCACCGTAATAGATAAAGTTTAAGTTTTTAGTTTTAGTTTATTGTTATCCTAAGTTTTCATATAAATTACAAGGACATCATACTTTTTTCTCGTTCAAATAAAGAGTTAATATATACATTATAGACATTAAGCAAATACGATACGCATATTAATATCGATAAAGATTATATGTGAATGAGATACAAAGACCATTGATTGAGAATGTAACATATAATTAATATTCAATATTCACTTATTTATGATAATCATCACCCCCATAAATAGTTTCCTTATCTTTATTTGTCTGTCTGTCTGTCATGCTTTAATTGATACTCAGTAATTAGGCTAAATATGTTATCAAGTGGCAGCTTGATACTAATTCTTATATGAGTCAAAAAAATGATTACGTTAACTGAGTTAGAAATTATTTAAGATCATCTGCAATGACAGTCTATAAAGAACTATTTTGCAATCTGTTATTAAATTAATATACTCTGAGTCTATGTTTTAATATTATCGTCATTTATTAATTAATAACTTTAAATAAATCTGAGAGCAAGGACCAGAAGTGCGGAATGTTAAACTACACAATTATTGATAGTGATGCTTTTGAGAACACATTATTCTTTACGGGCAATTACACTAGTCATCTAAAATGGATAAAAAAATATTCAAAATTAATTATAACAAGCTAATACCGTTATTTGTTACAAATACTGAAGAATGTACCTACATTGACAGTAGTTACTGCTTTAATACAAATAATATTTGATTGGTATCTACAATACACTGCAGGTATCATGGATGCTAATTAAAATAACGAATAATTATGTTAAATTATATGTAAAATGTAGGTGATAATTTGGATTATATGATCGAAAATGTGGAACCGTTCGATAACCTGGAAATTGCTCTACGTTTGACTCAGGTTGATGAGTAGAAATTTCAAGGCAATGATCTAATTATTACCATGTTATAAACAGGTGTACGTGGTGTACATTTGTACCACACCACTAAGATAAAGAAATAAGTACCATAGATAAGGAAAGGTTTTTATTACCGGATGTGATAGAAATACCAAATTAAATTTCAATCGGTTATAAAAACTTTAAAATTTATAGGTTCGATTTGGAAGAAAACTAACTGTGAAAATTGTGCAAAGTAAATAAAAGTTAATAGATGGATTATTTATAATTAATTTAGGTCTAAACAACCCTTCAAAATTGGTTTAAAACACTAGTTTAAAGTTTTACACATAAATCACACTCTAATAACTTTTTACGTAAACTCATCTCAATGACTGAACACTTACTATAATGGGAAGGAAATTAGAGGAGTGACTATCCTATTTCCACATCCTGAGAATTATTATTGATGTATTTTATTTTGATACACTGTAAATAATTCGAAAATATTAATTAGATTTCGCTTCAATTTTGGTTAGCCCTGGAACGACCAGAGTGCCTGAAACGATTGCTTCAAAAACTTGACTTGTGTTGCTGGTAATCTGGGACTTTTAATTGTTTAAGACTTATTTATGTGAAATCAATGAAAGTAATGAAACATGATTTGATTTTCTTTATACGATTTTATTACCATGCGAAAATGTGGATCCTTGGTGAAATACATGCGCTGTGAGTCACATATTGATACACACCAAAAAATAGATAGTTTTCCTCTTTACTGTCAAATTGAAAAACATCAAATCAAATCAAATTTAAAAGGATCAAATCGATTTAAAAAAATGTTATGGAACTTTTTCACTTACTTTTTGCAATTATTTTTTTTAGTTCATGTAAGTGTTACTTAGACTATAGGTAGAATTAAATGTGGCATTATGTAAAATGGAAGGAGGAGATGTTTATCTTCAAAATGTTTGTATATTTACAATATCTTCCCAGTCATTCTCTGTGCTATTTTTCATAATGAAATGTACGTAGAAGAAAATGATGATGTTGAATATATTTTATACAAGAAATTTGGACAATATGAATGAATTTGGTTACAGTGACTTATCTGTGTCACTTACATTCTGTTGTTATCTCGCAAGCTTTTTATTTGTTAACTCGAAGTTTTAAACCAAGTCATTTGGTTTTATTAATAGTTATTTTTGATATTCAGGAATTTTATTTTCAGCAAAAAACAAATTTAGTAAAAAAATTGTTTCACTAGTGGGACATGTAGTGAAGTGTCGTTGCACACAAACTTGTGGGACATATGTGTCCCATTCTTTAAAATAATAAATTAAGAAAAAAAGACTACCATACTCTTGGAACACCTAATAGCATTTAAAACATCCGAAAGTATGCTTGAGAAGCAAATGAATAAAAATAGATTTTATGAAAAGATAATCAAGTACACAAATATAAACTTATTCGTGACCAAAATATAAATGAACTGAAATATTTATTCATTGTGATGTTCTCAAGATCCACATTTGTGAATAATAATTAACCGATTAAATCTTTGAAATACAAACCATAGTAACTTAATTAGGACCTCATACAGACTGAACAGTGAACACTCTGATCATTCTGTGTGTGGTGTGATACACATGACTTGGACGATAATGTTTATCAAGCTATTAATCTGCAATTAGGTCACCATTAGTTGTGGCCTTTCATTTGTAATGGAATGTTTCATAAGCTTTGAGAGTGTACATATATTTACATATTTGATTGAAAAAAAATCTATTAACAATGACTGAGGACTTGATACAAAATACTTGAAGAAACAGAAGGATAACTATCCTATTCAACACAAACTAATTTTTTTAAATCATATCCACATTAGATATAAGTAAAGAGTAGCAGTGGATTCAATATCTTTTTTATCAACTAATTGTGACCTCAAAATAAATATATTAGCCATAATTCATCAATAATTTTTTACTTTATTTCAAAATTTATTTAGAATTCCTACGGAGATTAGGTTAGATTTTGTATTAGAATAAGGAGGTGCTGATATGGGTCGAAAAATTATTATAGATAAGATATCTTTTTACAACTATATTAATTGCTTGATATTTAATAACATTCATACCTAAGTTATTTGTAAAATATTTACAATTCAGAATAAATAAATGTTATGTACAGAATTTAGTTGGAAGAGAAAAGAATTTCAATATTTAGAAAAGCGTTTCAGCCATCACGGGCTCAAAAATAATAATTTTGAAATGAACAATTATAAAGAAATTGAAATTTAGCTTAGGTACCATTAGCTTAAGACCCTCCTGCGCGAAAAAAAAAATGACCCAAAAATAGATATTTCTGACAGAAATTTTATACCCTGAAAATATGTGCCCCTTCCTGATGATTAGAGGAAACAACAAAAGATTTACTGATTTAAATCTGTAAAATTATTGTTTTAGCAGAGCAGACAATTTTGGCCCTTGTGCTTTTTTCAGCCTCTGTCATCGGTTGGGTCGGTTTTCCATGCGGAAGCGTCATAAAAAACTTGTTGAAAATGACAGAATATTTTTATCTAATTTATATCAGTATGGGTTGCATTACTAAATGAGTTACAGATCTATGCTATGAAAAATGATGTTAAGGAATGTATTGATAAGAACTAGAGACTGATTTCATAAAATTTAGATTTAAAGCGATTTTCAAAGGAAAGAGCCATCAATTATTGAAGATTTCAAATTGTAGTAAAGAGAAAATTTAAAAAAATATAATTTGACAAAAGGATATCTAAACTAAATTTTAATAATATCATAGCTGATTTAACTATAAAAAAGCATACTTGCGCATAATTATAATTTGTAGGACTCTGGAGTTTAAAACGATTATTTAATTAATAACTTTTACACATGATTGAATTCTTTCTTTTCACATTAACTAAATGAACTGAATTTAATGCAAACTGTCAATTTGCATTATTCATTACTCGTTTAACCTTTCGGAATTAAATTAATAGTTCTTTACTAAACTCATGCTGTTTATTGTTACAAAATTATCAAAATAGTTTTAATATCCAATCAAATTTGCTTTCTTCATGTAATATTTCTCAGGATTTTTTGCTTTACTTTTTAAAAATGTAATTCTGTTTTTGCAATGTAAGTATATATTTATTCCCTAGTTTGGTCATTTTTTATTTGAATACAGAAAAACTAGGTTTAATTTTTGGTAGGTGTCAAATAGGACAGTTACTCCTCTGTTTCACTTAAGTTTTAAATGAGGTGTCCAGTCATTGAGATCACATTACTGCAGGAACACTGATCCGTCACAGTCCATGTGCATCATTGCTTTCACTTTCAGACCTATTGCTTTCTTCAGACCTAATTTGACCAAAAACTTGCACTAAGTGTCTAATCAACTTATGTGATTTCTAGTACTAGATCTTCATTAACTATGAATAATAATTCAGTTATTATCCTTTATTCGCTTTGCGCAATTTTCACAGCAATTGAAGACCTCTTTCTTCTTAATTGAACCTATAAATTTTAAAGTTTAGTTAGTGAGGAAGTAAAATTAATTGCTTTAAAAATAAATATCATGTATGTTAAATATTAAATTGTTTATAAAATCGTAATTGTAAAAAATTTAAACTTGAATACAACTGTAGTTTTTTACAAGTAAATTCTAAAATTAAAATTTAATATAAAATTCTTATATAAATTCAAGTTCCTTCTTTGTTACCTTATTGAATGAAATAAAACTATAGTCATGGATACTATCATGGTATAGTAACTCTACAAGGTATGCCCGCAAAAGAGACGAAATTGAATTTCTTCTGCGCAGCCCCCTCGTGACGTCATAGACGATGCTATTGTTTATTAAATTGTTGTCACTTGTATAAAAAATTCCTGTTGAAACTACCTATCTTATAATAGTTTCTTTAATTTAGTTAATATCAATTAAGCAATCAGAAAAAAAGTAAAGAAGATTAAATAAACATAAATATTTATAATATTTATTTAATTATCTTTCATTTGGTTCATAAATTAGTATTTTCTATAACAAATAATCTCATGGGAATTGATAACACAATTGATTGAAATATCTTACAGGTCATATATCTATATCGATCACAAAAGTATAACTTTAGTTGTTCTTTTCCTCGAAATAGCATTGTAAAAGCTAAACACTGATTCTCTCACTTGGCTCTAGGACAACTGCCATGCGGACAACTGCCATGCGGACAACTACCATGCGGACAACTGCCATGCGGACAACTGCCATGTGGACAACTGCCATGCGGACAACTGCCATGCGACAAACTGTTCATGCGACAAACTGCCATGCGACAAACTGCCATGCGGACAACTGCCATGCGACGAACTGCCATGCGGACAACTGCGTTGCGACAAACTGCCATGCGACAAACTGCCATGCGGACAAATGCCATGCGGACAACTGCCATGCGGACAACTGCCGTGCGACAAACTGCCATGCGGACAACTGCCATGCGACAAACTGCCATGCGACAAACTGCCATGCGACAAACTGCCATACGACAAACTGCCATGCGGACAACTGCCATGCGGACAACTGCCATGCGGACAACTGCCATGCGACATACTGCCATGCGGACAACTGTCATGCGACAAACTGCCATGCAATATATTATAATTTTATTTTGGTTGAATTGTAATGCACTTGTAAACCTAACATTTCTTGGAATTAATTTGATGTGAAGATTATTATTATTTTAACCTAAAAATTAAGTATAAAAATGTCAATTGTATAGTAAGAAATTGTGAATGAAGAAGCATTGAAATTAATACTGAAGTAATACTAGATTTCTTTCTTTGTTGCAATCATTTTCTTTCACATTTTACGCCTTAAATAATCAAATGGTTAACAAAAAGATTGAAATCTTTAGATACAAAACTTTCTTTTCAAAAATTTCAGAATACAGAGAATAGTACAAAAATAAGCTTTACAGGTTAAAATTTTCAGTGAGTGTGGTTTTGCATCTTACTATTTTAGAGTTGCTTTCACACAACACTGGGCATATATGAGTTAACTAAAATGTTGATTTCTTATTAATATAATAACAAATTTAATAAAACATATTTCAGTAATAATTATTCTCATATTTTGACACTTTTCAAATATTTATAAGACATGTTTCTGATCGGTGGGAGCTAGAAACAAAGAAACTATACAAAAGCAAATTCAAATTTCGCAGTTACTGAGTAAAGTGTTCTCTGTAAGAATTTTTTTAACATAGAAATAAGATAAATACTACTTCAGTTTCTAATCCTGAATCTAGCAGAAAAGTTTGTTTTTACAAGTAAAAAGTATTAATTACTCCAATAAAAATTCTTAAATAGTAAAATGCAAAATCACACTCACTGGAAATTTTAACCTGTAAAGCTTGTGTTTGTACTATTCTTTGTATTTTGAAATGTTTGAAAAGAAAGTTTTGCATCTATAGATTTTCCACTTCTTGTCAACCATTTGATTGTTTAAGGAGCTAAATGGGTTAAATATGATATAAAAAAGAAATGAATTTAGTATACTTCAACTTTAAATTCTGAATCGACCGTCAATATTAATTTCTATACTTCTTTATGCACAGTTTCGGACTATACGATTAATATTATACTTAATTTTTAGGTTAAAATAATAATATACTTCACATCAAATTAATTTCAAGAAATGTTAGGTTTACAAGTGCATTACAATTCACCCAAAATAAAATTATAAAATATTGCATGGCAGTTGTCCACTATGGCAGTTGTCCGTACACCCTCTCACTTATATGACGTCACAAAATACCTTCACACGAGCATAGCATGTAGTTATTATATCATGGTACTATTTCAACCATTATAATAGTCAATTCTGCGTATGGCTAAGAAATTCATCTTCAATTCCAATATACTCAATTTGGTATTTTCTCAATTTAATTTTATAAATGAATGCTCTTCTTGTATTATTTCTGATACAATTAGGATGGAAATATGTGAAAAAAGATAGATGTAATATATTTAAGGCAAATTTTCCATTTAACATTGATTTAAATTTACAATTTGAATAGTAGAAATTTTCACTTGAAATTTTTCCAATTCTGAATTTTTTTCTATCTCTGGTTGTAATGAATAAATTCGCTAAAATCATTATCATAGATCTAAGTATATTGCAGTACGACAAACTATATCATATCAACTATATTTTAATAAGTATATTCTTCCATATTCTAATAAAAATGGAACTTCCTTTTCGTAGAATCTCTATATTAGTTTTTGAATAAATAAAAACATTGTATAGATGGTGGTGATAATCTCTTAAAGTACTCCACAGTACAATGTAGTACTATAGATTGAAAGTACACCACAGTACAATGTACTATAGATTGAAAGTACACCACAGTGCAATGTAGTACTATAGGTTGAAAGTACACCACAGTACAATGTAGTACTATAGGTTGAAAGTACACCACAGTACAATGTAGTACTATAGGTTGAAAGTACACCACAGTACAATGTAGTACTATAGGTTGAAAGTAAACCACAGTACAATGTAGTACTATAGGTTGAAAGTACACCACAGTACAATGTAGTACTATAGATTGAAAGTACACCACAGTGCAATGTAGTACTATAGGTTAAAAGTACTCACTACCATAGGTTGAAAGTACTCACTACTATAAGTTGAAAGTACTCACTACTATAAGTTGAAAGTACTCACTACTATAGGTTGAAAGTACTCACCACTATAGGTTGAAAGTACTCACCACTATAGGTTGAAAGTTCTCACCACTATAGGTTGAAAGTACTCACCACTATAGTACTCATTACCAATCGAAGGCAAACTAGTGATTTCATTTCCCTTCATGTCTTACGTAACAGTGACTGGCCACATTGTGTTATTTTGTTATAAATATTTAATGGAAAATATTTACAGGGCGTGGAAAAGTTACGAAATGAATTGACATAGGCAGGAATTACGGTAATTAACACACTTTGTGGAGGTGTGTAGTTAATTAACACACTTTGTGGAGGTGTGTAGTTAATTAACACACTTGGTGGAGGTGTGTAGTTAATGACACACTTTGTGGAGGTGTGTAGTCTATTTACCTACCTAAACTACCCAGGTAGCAATATTTCTTGGAACAACATTGGCCCGAGAAATATTGTAACCAGGTTAAATGTGTAGTTGTGACCTACCATAGCTATGTGTGTAGTTGTGACCTACCATAGCTATATGTGTAGTTGTGACCTACCATAGCTATGTGTGTAGTTGTGACCTACCATATCTATGTGTGTAGTTGTGCCCTACCATAGCTATGTGTGTAGTTGTGACCTACCATAGCTATGTGTGTAGTTGTGACCTACCATATCTATGTGTGTAGTTGTGACCTACCATAGCTATGTGTGTAGTTGTGACTTACCATAGCTATGTGTGTAGTTGTGACCAACCATAGCTATGTGTGTAGTTGTGACCTACCATAGCTATGTGTGTAGTTGTGACCAACCATAGCTATGTGTGTAGTTGTGACCTACCATAGCTATGTGTGTAGTTGTGACCTACCATATCTATGTGTGTAGTTGTGACCTACCATATCTATGTGTGTAGTTGTGACCTACCATAGCTATGTGTGTAGTTGTGACCTACCATAGCTATGTGTGTAGTTGTGACCTACCATTGCTATGTGTGTAGTTGTGACCTACCATAGCTATGTGTGTAGTTGTGACCAACCATTGCTATGTGTGTAGTTGTGACCTACCATAGCTATGTGTGTAGTTGTGACCTACCATAGCTATGTGTGTAGTTTTGACCTACCATAGCTATGTGTGTAGTTGTGACCTACCATAGCTATGTGTTTAGTTGTGACCTACCATAGCTATGTGTGTAGTTGTGACCTACCATAGCTATGTGTGTAGTTGTGACCTACCATAGCTATGTGTGTAGTTGTGACCTACCATAGCTATGTGTGTAGTTGTGACCTACCATAGCTATGTGTGTAGTTGTGACCTACCATTGCCATGTGTGTAGTTGTGACCTACCATAGCTATGTGTGTAGTTATGACCTACCATTGCTATGTGTGTAGTTGTGACCTACCATTGCTATGTGTGTAGTTGTGACCTACCATAGCTATGTGTGTAGTTGTGACCTACCATTGCTATGTGTGTAGTTGTAACCTACCATAGCTATGTGTGTAGTTGTGACCTACCATAGCTATGTGTGTAGTTGTAACCTACCATAGCTATGTGTGTAGTTGTGACCTACCATTGCTATGTGTGTAGTTGTGACCTACCATTGCTATGTGTGTAGTTGTGACCTACCATTGCTATGTGTGTAGTTGTGACCTACCATAGCTATGTGTGTAGTTGTGACCTACCATAGCTATGTGTGTAGTTGTGACCTACCATTGCTATGTGTGTAGTTGTGACCTACCATTGCTATGTGTGTAGTTGTGACCTACCATAGCTATGTGTGTAGTTGTGACCTACCATAGCTATGTGTGTAGTTGTGACCTACCATTGCTATGTGTGTAGTTGTGACCTACCATTGCTATGTGTGTAGTTGTGACCTACCATTGCTCTGTGTGTAGTTGTGACCTACCATAGCTATGTGTGTAGTTGTGACCTACCATTGCTATGTGTGTAGTTGTGATCTACCATAGCTATGTGTGTAGTTGTGACCAACCATAGCTATGTGTGTAGTTGTGACCAACCATTGCTATGTGTGTAGTTGTGATCTACCATAGCTATGTGTGTAGTTGTGACCAACCATAGCTATGTGTGTAGTTGTGACCAACCATAGCTATGTGTGTAGTTGTGACCTACCATAGCTATGTGTGTAGTTGAGACCAACCATAGCTATGTGTGTAGTTGAGACCAACCATAGCTATGTGTGTAGTTGTGACCTACCATTGCTATGTGTGTAGTTGTGACCTACCATATCTATGTGTGTAGTTGTGACCTACCATATCTATGTGTGTAGTTGTTTGACCTATCATACCTAAGTGTGTTCCCAATAACAAACTGTAACTACCTATAATCTGTGTAGGTATTATTTTAACAGGTGTTCACGCAAGGCCATATAATTGTCTATTATTTACCTTCACTCTTCACTCTAATTATTGGTTTATTTCCTAATTTTCTCTCTTAGTACCTAGTTCTTTTTAGCTAAATGCATCTAACAACGAAATACTGAATCAGTTAAACCCGAAGGTGGTATTTTAACGGGCAGGGTTGACTAGTTGTTGACTGGTAGTCACTACTAGTATAAGAGTAGCAGTGCAGTCTAGTAGTGAGGCAGTGAGGTGGTGACACTAGTGCACTAGTAAACTGGTGCTCTGGTTACTAGAACAGGAACTGTTGTAAATAAACATATAGTGTTTTAATGAAGTTAATTAGTTATACTTTGTTAATATGAGAATTAGCAAAGAAGCCATTATATGCTAAATAAGTACGCAGTTATTTGTCCAAAAGAGATGTATTGTTATTGTGAGTATAAGAAGTAACTGGAAATAATAAAAACCCTCCACCCTCTCCCCCCCTTATATTTGAATGTCCTCTTTCATAATATTATAGAACTAAGATATAGGCTCATTAATCTGATAATAGCATAAAATTTAGTTCAGTAAATATTTTTATTTATGTTTTTAAAGTTTTTGTTACTGTAACAATAGTAAATAGAATCTGTTTCACTGAAGATAAAGATTGAACTCTCTTTGTTTTAATTTTCGGTTACAATTTCTATCTTTGCCAGAATCTTTAATATTAATTACACTCTACCTACCTACCTACCTACCTACCCACCTTCCTACCATTCAAAACAAATGACGTATTTTCTTTTTATGTAGACTTAGAATTATCAACTCGGAAGTAAAACAGGAATTATGTAGTTAGTGTGTTGATGACATATAGTGTCTTTAAAAGCATATAGAAACAATATATGTTACCAAATTACATGAATGGGTTTGCAGTTTTTTTACTTAAGTTAACAGATAACTAATATTTATTTGCCCATTGTTAGCTATATTTTCTTTGTATAAAATTCTTCATTCGATTGTATGAGCAACTAAACTTTAATTATAGGTAAAGTTTTTAAAATTTCACCTTTTAATGCTCTTTTTTAATTTCTATTAATATTTGGGAGAAATTAAAACATTTTTTTTCAATGCAACATTGAAGATTGTATAATTTTAAAAATTATAATCGGATATAAAAAAATAATTCAGATATCCTAAATAAAATTATCACATACAGTATATGGTATACCAAAGAAGTAAATAATGGCAAACAATAACGAAGTTTTGTTATTTTGTTCAAACTTTCCTTGTTAAAGAAGAAATAATAATAATAACAATATTGTATTATTGTGCATTGAAGTATTATCATCAAAATCGAAAATTTTAGGCGATGTTTGAAAAATCGAATTGGGAAAAGAGGACCAACAAATATAAAGGACAATGAAGACAAAATGGGACAAAATACCACTCAATGTGTCTAGGAAAATTTATCGAGAACAATTGATTGAATGGAAAATTGATTGAATGGAAAATTGATCGAAAGGAAAATTGGTCGAAAGGAAAATTGATCGAAAAGAAAATTGGTCGAAAAGAAAATTGGTCGAAATGAAAATTGATTGCACAACAATTATTGATCGAAAGGAAAATTGATCGAATAGATCATCTTCAGTTTTTTCCATTTGTGAGTGCAGTAATTGGTGCTTAGTGTCCCTTTTTGTTACATTCCTTGGTAAGTGACTGCATTCACGGAGTAGCTTTTCTGCATCCATGAGCTTGTCACCGACGGTTTAAGTGACTTTGTTCATGAATCCACTTTCCTTTCTGACTGCTTCTTCCTATCTCTTGTATTTAATTCCCTTTTGCCGTCAGTGATATGGCTTTTGGTTCCGAAACAGACGTTAAACCTACACTAAAGTAATTAATTATTTAACTTTCATTTCACAAGTTATCTAGAACTATCTAAATTCTAGAACTAAGAAAACTTAAAGCTCTTCAAATTATAATATATTTCAAAGCATATAATTCTCTGTTATAGATAAGCAGTTGATTGAAGAAATGTTATACATAAATTATTATTATATATTATTATTGTATAAATTATTATATGAATTATTATTATTATATATAAATCATGGTAACAAGATCTACTAGCTGTAATATATTGCAAGTAAGTTTCTCTGGTAATCCATGGTTTTAGTTATCATTGTCAATTAGTGTAAATAGATCAATTATCATTTTCGATCAATTTTGTTTCGGTTAATTCTCCTTTCGATCAATTGTTGTGCGATCAATTTTCCATTCGACCAATTTTCTTTTCGATCAATTTTCTTTTCGATCAATTTTCCTTTCGACCAATTTTCTTTTCGATCAATTTTCTTTTCGATCAATTTTCCTTTCGACCAATTTTCTTTTCGATCAATTTTCTTTTCGATCAATTTTCCTTTCGACCAATTTTCCATTCGATCAATTTTCCTTTAGATCAATTTTCTTTTCGATCAATTTTCCCTTCGATCAATTTTCCATTAGATCAGTTTTCCGGATCCCCACTCAATGTGTACAAATCAGTAATTGAGACGTTGGCTGTAAACTGTTGAACTCAATAAAAGATATAAATACATACTATTAAATTAATATAATAGGTATTTTTGGTTATGTACGAATGCTTTTTTCACCAGTTAAAGAAATACCATTCATTTCTCTCAAACAATAAAAAATTGTTATAGTTCGTTTTTTTTTTGTCTTATACAGGGAAATCTTTGAAAACTTCTAAATTAATATTAATAATTTAATACATGACTATATCAATAATATTTACATCAATAATCTTTGTTAGTATGTCATATAAATATTAGTATAACTTTTACATAATAATTAATAAAATAAAATTAATGTTATTCGGATTAAATTACAGATTTTCCTTTTATCGTAATAATTTTATAAGCAATGTCCATGAACCTCCATACCAGTGTAATAGTAGCCTATATCAATAAACCATATATTGTAGATTGTAATGTAATGCCTAATTATTATTTAAGAGTTCCAATTTGAGGAAGATTTTTTCCATACTAATTAAATAAAGGAAGTAGAACACAGCATTTCAATGTTCACATTTAAACCTACATTAGAATCTAAAGAATAATATTTAATTAAAATCACCTAACTCGTATATAGAAGCCGCCATCACACGATCAATTTTTTCGTTAAGTAATTGATATAAATTTATTGAGCTCAATAACATCGAGGAAATAACTGCCTACACACAGTCAATGATTTATTTCTATTTTCAGTTTGATTCTCCCAATAGCGTCTCAGTATCGCTTTAATTGCCATTTTTATCCACTGGAAATTATTTCACTGCCGGGAAAGCACTAAATTATGGATCACACGCACGCTTAATTTTATTGAAGCGTGAGAGGAGCGTGAAATTGATCTCAATGTCCCTCACACGGTCAATATTTCCATCAATTCACGACAAAATTGATCGTGTACGTATGGGCGGCTTGGTGGAAGTATATGATACCCCCTGAGAATGGTAATAATTCTATAAGGGTTGCAAGTCTGTCAACTCATTAACTTTCTTGGTTCTAAACTAATTTTTATTTTGTGTTGAAGAGTGTGTGGCTGTATTATCCTGCTGAAAACTGCAATATTGCTATATAGATTATTCAAAATGGGACAGAACTTGCTATATACTGATACATATTAGTGATATATAACGCACAGTCATGCAATGTTACTAAGATCTCTTCTCCAGCAGTATAACAGCTCCTCAGTGTATCTCTCTCATGATTTTCATGATCACTTGGGAACTGATTCGATAACGATATACTGAACACATCCGAAAAAATCACATATTCCCTATTTAGATGTACCCGATAGATCCCAGTGCTACTGGCATGATTGTCGGTTGGGGTGTTTTGTACTTATTTACACCACTTTACATGAAAAAAAACAATATTTTTCTGAAGTTACTCAGCTAATTATTTCCGAAATAGTTAAGTCCATAACATATTGTAATGAACGAATGGTCGTAGTTGCATCAATTAAATTCGTGTATTATTTGTGAGTAAATTTGCGTTAGTTACGTCAATTTGTCTTATTTCGTTTTTTATTGTAAGTATATAGAAAACTATCAGGGGTGTATACCAAACATACGCATGAACTATGTAAGAAGGATTTATTCCTGAGATAGTAGGACATCAACCGCATCTCGATATATGACTGTAATGTCGTACCTGCATATTTGTCTAATTTGCATATATGTACAGTTTTTTTTTAGCATATTATTCTGATATTTCTAGTCATAAATATATGGTATATTCTTAAAAAAATTATATTATGCAATTTTTATTCCTTACTTTCCAAAGTCGTATAAAGTATTCAATATATGTTGGAAAAAATTTAAAAAATATATAAAAAAGTGTTCGTGTGTACCAATATAGTGGTACATGGTGCAGGTTGGGCAAGTTAGTTGTGTACCATATATGGCGCATGATGCGGTTAATTTGTTAATGGAATATCCTAGAAATAAATCTTTCTTGCCTGGGATACTCCCTTAATAACCTAGCAATAAATTTTTCTTGCCTGGCAAACTACATGTATTAAATAAACTCATTATTCACTATATACATGTAAGTTCACATAGTGAAG
>CANNZV010001630.1:158341-297858 GCA_947561585.1 Caprella mutica | reverse complement strand
GCTAATACTTTAAGACTTTTAGAAAACAGATCGCTACGCTACCAGAAGACAGACTTATAATGTTAGTGGTGCTTGTCAACATTATAAGTCTGTCTTCTGGTAGTTTCGATAAGAAACGGCCTGACACCTTTTAAGTCTTAAAATAGAAGTAGTTCATACAAAAGAATAACAACAATGTTTCCAGAATACGATGTAATAGTAGTAGGTGCAGGACATGCAGGTTGTGAAGCAGCCGTTGCCGCTGCCAATATGGGTTCGAAAGTCATGCTCGCAACCATGAATATGCAAACCATTGCCCAAATGAGTTGCAATCCTGCGATGGGAGGAGTAGCCAAAGGACAAATTGTTCGAGAAATTGATGCCTTGGGTGGTTATTCAGGTATCGTTACCGACCATACCATGATGCAATTTCGGATGCTCAATCTCTCCAAAGGCCCTGCTATGTGGAGTCCTCGGGCGCAAAGCGATCGCAGATTGTTTGCCCGCAAGTGGCGAAATATGTTAGAAGAAAATTCGAATGTCGATTTTTGGCAAGAGATGGTTACAGGCATTATCATCAAAGATGGTCGAGCCAAAGGAATTTATACCAGTATGGGAATGGAAATTCCTGCCAAGTCGGTCGTCTTGACCAATGGTACTTTTTTGAACGGACTCATTCATATTGGCGAAAAACAATTTGGTGGTGGACGTGCAGGCGAACGAGCTTCCAAAGGTATTACTGAACAGCTCCGAGAATTGGGTTTTGAATCGGGTCGCATGAAAACAGGAACGCCACCTCGACTCGACGGACGTAGTATCAATTGGGATGTCATGGAGCGCCAAGATGGAGACGAAAATCCAAGTAAATTTTCTTATGCAGATACACCTGTTTTAAAAAAACAACATCCTTGTCATATAACTTATACAAGCCAAAAAGTACACGATGTTTTGAAAACAGGTTTTGACCGTTCGCCTATGTTCAATGGGCGCATCCGAGGTTTGGGCCCTCGATATTGTCCTTCTATCGAGGACAAAATCGACCGTTTTGCAGATCGAGACCGACATCAACTTTTTGTAGAACCCGAAGGCTGGGATACTTGCGAAATTTATGTCAATGGTTTTTCTTCTTCTTTACCCGAAGATGTTCAATACAAAGCCTTACGAAAAATTGAAGGTTTCGAAAATGCCAAGATGTTTCGACCTGGCTATGCCATCGAATACGATTTCTTTCCGCCCACACAATTGCGTCCTTCGTTGGAAACTCGCTTGGTCAAAAATCTATTCTTTGCTGGTCAGATTAATGGAACAACAGGCTACGAAGAAGCCGCTTCTCAAGGACTTATGGCTGGATTCAATGCACATTTGGCCATCAACGAAAAAGAAGCATTTATCCTCAAACGTTCTGAAGCTTATATTGGTGTATTGATAGATGACCTCATCAATAAAGGCACAAAAGAACCTTATCGAATGTTTACCTCGCGTGCCGAGTATCGCATCTTGCTCCGTCAAGACAATGCCGATATTCGTCTCACTCGTTTGGCTGCCGACATTGGAATGCAAGGCCTAGAAGAACGCCTAAAACGAGTAGAAGAAAAAGAAAGCCAAGTCGCTGCGATTGAAAAGTATTTTCGTAAAACAAGTACTTTGCCAGAAGAAATCAATCCTTTGTTGGAGTCAAAAGCCTCTCAAGCCCTCAAACAGAAAGTCAAATTACATTCTGTTTTAATTCGACCACATATAGAAATAGAAGGAATACGACAGTATATTCCTTCTTTGGATAGCTATCTACAATCTTTTGACCAAGAAAGTATCCAATTGGCTGCTATCAATATGAAGTATGCGGGCTATATAAAGAAAGAGCAAGAAATGGTCGAAAAAATGAATCGTTTAGAAGCTGTGAAGTTGAAAGAGGATTTTGATTATCACCAATTGTCTTCTTTGTCCTCAGAAGCAAGGGAGAAGTTGACTCAAATCAAGCCACATACAATTGGGCAAGCCAGTCGAATCAGTGGCGTATCACCTTCTGATATTTCGGTTTTATTGGTTTTTATGGGAAGATAGCTTTCGCTAAATCTTTTTTCACATAAAAAAGCTGTTCAAGTTCCGATAACTTGAACAGCTTTTTTTTTGGATTTGATATTATAACAAATATTTTCTAATCAGCCCAAAGTCAAAAGATTAACTCCTTCTGATTACAGTCCATTCATATTACTATAATAAACCGATGCCCATGTAATTACAAACATGAGGATAAAAATAAAAAAAAACATAAGGCAATATCCTTTTTTTCCTGCATTCTCTATATGATCTGACATATTAATTTCTTTTTTAGATTTGAAAGACTAAAATATTTGGCAAAAGTAAGTAAAAAACAAGAATAAAGAAATAGTCTATTTCAAAAATCGAATTCCTGTTTCAAAAATAGTCCAGCTTCTAGGCTAAAGTCTTTGAATAAAATTCAAAAAACAGCACCAAAATGAGCATATTATTAAAAATAGAGCAATAAAACTTCGTTATAATTGCAAAGTACAACAATAAAGTAGCTGAAATTTTCAAAATTCGTATTATAGTCAATTTCTAGCAGTTAGTTTTTAGCAAAAAAACATCAATCATGCTCTAAAATTACAAATATTGTAATAATGTTTTTAATTCTTTACAAAACTTGCATTATTACTCCCTTTTCCTTTAAATTTGTAATATCAAATGATTCAAAAGAGAATTATTTATAAAACATTGTAAGGTGATGAAACAGGCAGACATGCCCTCTTGTCTCGAGGGTGAGGAGTTCGGAATAAACGTAGTATATTACTTGCCAAACGGCAGGTTGGGGTTGACCACTAAAGTTTTCTCTGTACTATGGCTAACCGCCTCGTGAAGGTTCGAATCCTTCTCTTACAGCAAATAGCTAAACGCATCGTGAAAAGTTCCCTGCCAGACGAAGGCTGGGAATCCTTCTCTTACAGCTATTTTTGATTTTTAATTCCAGATTGACGAATGCAGATTTTAGATTGTCCTACAATTCTTAAATGGAAAATCAAAATTCAGTTTTTAAAATCTACAACATTGTAAGGTGATGAAACAGGCAGACATGCCCTCTTGTCTCGAGGGTGAGGATCACGGAATAAACGTAGTATATTGCTTGCCAAACGGCAGGTTGGGGTTGACCACAAAGTTTTCTCTGTACTATGGCTAACCGCCTCGTGAAGGTTCGACTCCTTCTCTTACAGCAAATAGCTAAACGCATCGTGAAAGGTTCCCTGCCAGACGAAGGCTGGGAATCCTTCTCTTACAGCAAATAGCTAAACGCATCGTGAAAAGTTCCCTGCCAGACGAAGGCTGGGAATCCTTCTCTTACAGCTATTTTTAAATTTAAGAATTTTGATGGACGTTATAACTGTTCTTCAAGCGAAAATCAAATATCGACCAATCGCAATATGCCTTTTATTGTAGTATTGGAAAATGGTTTAGATTAAAACAACTCCTCTTCTACTTCCTCTCTATGAGAAATTGCGAACAAGCCGCCAAAAGTCAATAAGCCATTGATAAGGATAATAAGAAAGCCTAATTTGAATCCAATGAACAAATCATTGGCATTGAGAATATAGGAAAGAACGGGTGCAGCCAAGCAAACAGGAATCACCCATTTGTTGGAAATTTTGAGGTCGGTAATCATACCAAAAGCAAACAGTCCCAACAATGGCCCATAGGTATATCCCGCCAAAGTAAAAAGTGCATTGATAACACTTTGATTGCTAATTGCATTGAAAATGATAATGACAAAAAACAATAGGATTGAAAATCCTATGTGTACTTTAAGTCGAGTTTGTTTTTTATTTTCTATCCCTTTTCCTTCTTTTTCAAAACCCAAAAAGTCTACACAAAAAGAAGTCGTCAAGGAAGTGAGGGCAGAATCTGCACTCGAATAAGCTGCGGCTATAAGTCCCAAAATAAACACGATACCTGCCATAGGCGGTAAGTGTTCTAGCGCCAAAGTAGGATACAGTAAGTCTGTTTTTTCTGGAATGGTCAAACCAATAGAATTGGCATATAAATAGAGCAAAGCTCCCAAAGCAAGGAATAAAATATTGACAAAAACCAAAACTATACTAAAACTAAAAATATTGAGTTGGGCTTCTTTGAGCGAACGACAAGTCAAGTTTTTTTGCATCATATCTTGATCCAATCCTGTCATCACAATAGCGATAAGTGCACCACTTATAAACTGCTTGAAAAAATTATTGGGGTCGCTCCAACCACCTTCAAAGAAAAAGACTTGAGAATAATCGCTTTGTTGTACCATCTGAACGAGTTCGCCCATATTTTTGCCCATGGCATCTCCAATAGTAAATATAGTCAAGACTACTGCTACTAACATAAAAAGTGTTTGGAGGGTATCCGTCCAAACAATGGTTTTTATTCCGCCTTGAAAAGTATAAATCCAGATTAATAAAATAGTTGCCAATACAGTCAGCCAAAAAGGAACGACCATTCCCGTAAGGGCAAAAACCGTTTGAAAAACAACGGCAACTAGATACAATCGAAATGATGCTCCAATCGTACGAGACAACAGAAAATAAGCTGCGCCCGTTTTGTAGGCATTTGTACCAAAACGCTCTTCCAAATAGGTGTAAATAGAAATAAGTTTGAGTTTATAATAGAGTGGTAACAAAACCGTAGCAATGACAAAATAGCCTACTAAATAGCCAAAAACGACTTGTAGGTAAGAAAAAGACATATTGAGCCCGCCTGCACCTATTTTGCCCGGAATAGAAATAAATGTAACGCCCGAAAGAGACGCACCTATCATTCCAAAAGCCACCAAATACCAAGGCGATTGCCGATTGGCAATGAAGAAATCCTTACTATCTGCATTTCGACCTGTAAGAAAAGAAATCACCATCAGCACTAAAAAATAGGCTGCGATAATACCAAAAATAAGTATTGGATTTAATTCTTGCATTTTTTGTTTATCGTCAAATTCTCTCGCTAATTTATCAAAATCAGCATTCTATATAAAAAAATAAGGAAGGACTTTTATTCTTGCAATTTGCTTCCATAACTCAAATCTCCCGCATCTCCCAAGCCTGGTACTATATAAGATCGAGCTGTCAATTCTTCATCTAATGCCCCCATCCATACATGAACATTGGGATGTTTTCTACGAATATAAGCCAAACCATCTGCAGAAGAAATAGCCGTAACAACATGTATTTCGGCAGGTTTACCGTATGCCACCAATTCTTGTAGCGTTATATCCATAGATGCCCCTGTTGCTAACATCGGGTCTGCCAAAATCAGGACACAACCATTTAAACTAGGACAAGAAGCATATTCCATTTTTATTTCAAAAGTACCATCTTTGTGATGTTTTCGATAAGCCGAAACAAAAGCATTGTCTGCATGATCAAAAACATTGAGCAAGCCTTGATGTAAAGGCAAACCCGCTCGCAAAATAGTTCCCAATACAATTTTAGCAGATGGAATATTTGCTTTTGCAACGCCCATTGGAGACTCCACATCTATTTCGTGGTATTCCAAATGTTTTGATATTTCGTAGGCAAAGAACTCTCCTATTCTTTCCAAATTTCTACGAAAACGCATTCGGTCTTTCTGAATAGTCGAATCCCGAAGTTCTGCAACAAACCTATTCGCAATATTTTTGTGTTCGCTTAAATTAAAAATCATGGTACTTTTATTTTGAAGAATAGCCCAAATATAATCAATATTTGCTTATTGTAGCATTTCAAGCATTTTTTCATAAACGACTTTCCATCCTTCCCAGCCATCCAAATGGCTCATCGAGCTATTGTGCCAAATAGGAATAAACAAGCCACCTACTTCTTTGCAAGTCAGAATCATCTTCTCCATTCTTAGTATTGCTTGGGCAGGACTTAGTTGAAGATAATTTTTAAGGGTAACATCCATAATCTGAAAAGGGTAGATAATCAAATCCGTTTTTTCATTTTTTTCCAAATCAAACCAAGGATATGGATTTGCTATGCTTGCTCGAAAACCAATTGAGTCTGCATAACCCATTGAGTAATCTTTTGTGATTCCTATTTCTAGCAAATTTCGATACGTCTTAGGAAACTCCAATTTTAAAAAATGCTGCCGACTCGCTCGAACTTCTTGGGAAATAATATTTCCCAAGAGCAATCGCTCTTGTTTCAACTGTTTTTTGGAAGAGTTGGATTGATAAGAAGGATGAATACCTACTACAAACTGCTTGTCAAGTTTTTCTATCAACTTTTGCATAGCCTTTGAGTGAGGCGAAATATTTTTATCAAATTGACTATGTTTTCCTAAAAGGAAAAAAAACTGAGCTGGAAGTTTTAATTTTTTGTGCCAATCCGAAATAAAATCAAAGGTATAAAAAGGATCCATTTTATTTCCTGCGTGAACTTGCAATCGCTGCACAATATTTCTTGGATTAAGCCACAAATCTCGAAGACTTGCCCCGAGCGTTCGAGCAAAAGGACGATGTAAATAAGCCCAAGCTATATCAATATCGTAGGTCGGCAAAAAGGCATATAAAGGCTTTTGAATACTTAGTTGTGGAAATTGTTGGAGGAGCAAATTTCCTACCCTGTAAGCCCACAGATTTACGAGAGGTAATTCTAAAAAGCCTTCTTGGTAAGCCAGACTTTGTTTTGCAGAAAAACGACCATGTGCATCGGCTCCAAAAGGTAAATACTCTTCGTAACGAGTGAGTAAATAAAAGCACATTGCTAGTACATCAAAATTCAAATTTCCATTCTCGTTTTTTTGTTCAAAAAAAGCGTATCTATTTTCCTTTTTACTTATTATTATTTTTTGGCATTTAATATCAGTTTCAAATAGTATATTGTGTGTCGAAATAGTCAAACATGGACACACAAACGAGCGGTTCGAGTAATTAATTTTGGGCAAATCAGAGCTCATAAAAAAAGAAGCATCTGTTGTAATTTGAACCTTTAAGGACAAAAGCTGAGTAAAAAAAACCTCAACTATATATTGTAGTCTAGAGTTGTTTTTTTCCGAAAAGAACAGCAAAATATTATCCTTCAGCATATTTGGCACATATTTTTCCAAAAAGAAAATACACCTTCAAAAGTGATTTTTAAAATTGTAACAGTAAATAATAGTTTTTTCATTCAAAAGTATTAAATTAAGTCGAAATTGGTTACTCTAGTTTTCTTGTAGAATTAAAATCAATTACTCTCCATAGCAAACTAACTAACGAGACTCAATTTTAGAATAAAAATACATTAAAGATACTGTCTACTAAAGATTACAAGGTATATAAAAATATAATTTATTATTATTACAAGTTGTAGTACAATTTGTAACCTGTAAATATCATTTTGCAAACAATATAGATTTGATTATGGCAAAGAAAGAGACCCTTAACAACGGAAATATTAACCTTGGGGAAATTGGAACGATTCGGAATATTCTGATGGGAGATAAACTCACAGACTATGATGAGAAATTTCGACTATTGGAAGATGAGCTTGCTAGATTAAAAGCAGAATTAGTTAAACAAATTAGCGAGCAAAGTACGACATCTAATGGAATTATTACTTCTGTACAGACCGAGCTGTCCAAACAACTCCATGATCTTGAACACAAAACAGAACAAAATTTTAATGTCCTAAAACAAGAATTATCAAATCAAATCGAAGTTTTATCAAAAGAGATGGCACAAAAAGATGATTTTCTTGATAAAAAAATTGAATCATCAAATGATGAACAGCGGAAAAAATTTGGAACATTATTAATGGAATTGGGTCAAAAAATGATTGATTCGTAAAGAACACTTTTATGACTCGTCCAAGCAAACATCTTAATGATAAGTTATTATTAAAAGAACTCAGAGATATTGTCCTTCGAGAAGATAGAGATGCTTTGTCTAAATTAGAAGAAACCATCAATGATCCAGTTTTGCTTTCTGAAAAGGTAAGTCCTATCATTCAAACCCAGCTTGATTTTTTTAAAGAAAATTTTCCTCTCGAATATAGAAAAGCAGTTGACAAACAGATAGAAGCTCGACTTCTTCTTTTTAAAGACGAAATGATAGGGCATCTATATCCTGTTATAGGTAAAATGATTCGAAAATATGTTACCCTACAATTTCAATTGTTAAAAGAAAAAATTGATACGACGGTACGAAGTACTTTCTCTTTCAATACAGTAAAACGAAAAGTTCGAGCGAGTTTTTTTGGTGTAGATGAAAGTGAACTTTTATTGACTAGTTTGGATACTATTATTATTGATGAAATTTATGTTATCCAACGAAATTCTGGCTTACTCCTTGGTAAAGCATCTCGACTAAAAAAACTAGACCAAGAAGTTGTTGCAGGTATGCTTACAGCTATTAAGTCTTTTGTAGAAGATGCTTTTGAAAGAGATAGCGAAGACCTAGAAATGATTCAATATGGTAGTTACAAAATTTTTATTCAAAATTTTCATTCCTATTATATTGCTGTAGCCATGCAAGGTTCTATGTCGGCTTTAGAGAGTGAGCAACTCTCTTCACGATTACTCCTTTTTGCAGAAAACGAATTACAAAATATCGACCAAATGGAAGAAAAGTCTATTAATAACATTTCAAACAAATTACATGAAGATTTCTTCTATACAAAATCAGAACTCTAGTACTGCTACAACACAAATTAAAAATACTATGACAAGTAAAAAAGTTATCCTATCAGGAAGTTTTGGTGTAGGAAAAACGTCGTTATTCAACAAATTTATTTACAATAGATTTAGCGATAAATACTTGACAACTATAGGGGTAAAAGTTAATAAAAAAATCATTACTGTAGACGATACAGAAATACCTTTATTGCTATGGGATATTGCAGGAGAAGTAGCACAAGACAAAGTTCCTACTTCTTATTTTTTAGGAGCTAGCGGTGTTATTTATGTCTTCGACCTAACTCGTCCCTTGACCTATAAAAATATCAAAGCGGATATTGATTATTTGAGAGATTTGTTGCCTGGAGGCATCATAAAAGTAGTAGGAAACAAGTGTGATTTAGTAAGCACGGAACTAATCGAAAAAATAAAAAATGAATTACCTATCTCTTTAGATATTATTACCAGTGCAAAAACGGGGGTAAATGTAGAAGATCTATTTATTGACCTTGGTAAAAATCTTATGAGTAAGTAAATCTAATGCAAAATACCAAAGAAAAACATAACCAAAAAGTTTCAAAATTTACTCAATTAATCCTTATTAATTTAGATGGTTTTGCCGAAGAAAGTTGTGAAACTATTTTTTCTATAGCATCTCTTCGCTCCAAACCTATTACCCAATGGATGCCTTTTATGGAAAGTATTTTTGATTCTTTGCTTCCATTAAAAGTCGGTTCTCCTGAAATTCGCTTTGCAAAAATAGAAATACCTGCTCCTTTCTTATCTGGATATTATGATTTCACTTTTTCTAAAGTCAAATTAGAAGATACCGAAGGTATTTTATGGTGTATTTTTGACTATACCGACTTGTATACCAAGTTGATGCATTTTCAGCAACAGCACAATGAATTAGAAATTGATCGACAACTCTTTGAGTTATCGAATCAAAAAATAAAGCATTCTTCCGAAATCAGAAATCGAAAGCTTTTTGATTCTTACTTCAATAAAAAACCTTCTACCAATTTTTACTCAAAAATAAACGACTTACTTTTTACTCAAAAAAACATTTTTGACTTTTTTCCAATCTTAAAAAATCAAAGATCTTCCGATTCGTTGGCAGATTTAGAATTGATTATCAAGGAATTTGGTTCTATAGAATATGATTACAAAAACCTACTCCAAGTAAGCTTGACTGATGCACCTAACTTTACTTCATTTAATATAGAAGAAATGCTTCAAGAGACTTGCCTATCATTAGAGCAAAAATTTCAACACTCCGTACAAATTAAAACTTCTATACAAAATTCTTTGGATAAAAGACTTTTATACGATAAAACTTTTATGCAACAAGTGTTTTTTAACTTGTTTGTTGTTTTTCTGGAACAATCCAAAGAGGCAAAACTTCAAATAATTATTTCTAATTATAGCTTAGTAGAAGGTAAAAAAATGTTGGTTTGTCAGGTTTCAGAATCAAAGAAGCTAGACAATTCAGATAAGATAGTCAATCCTACTAATCTTGTTTTGCGGCTTTTTATGATAAAAAGAATCATTCGAAAATATCAAGGAACAATTTCCATTGTTCCATCTTCATCTCCTATACTCCCTTTTGTAATTAAGCTCGAATTTCCTTGCAAAGAACTGGAAGAAAAGGAAAGCAACTAAGCTTTTTTTGATAAAAGTTTTACTCTATTTTCTCCTCCTTACTAAGGAAAATATTCCTTTCAACCGTTTTTGAATTTTTTTTTAGCAAAAAAAGAATTCAAAAAAAACGAAAAGTCTTTTATAGCACTGTTTTTTGTGCAATAAATTTCGTATATTATAGGTTCATTTACAAATTATATCAGGAAAAGTGTTTTAGGCAAAACTTATGACACTATAACCAAAGCCAAACTTTGGCTGAACATACTAACAATTTTGTCCATCATGATGAATAAATACATAGCAAGCATTTGTTTGGCATTCTCTTTTTGCATGACTTGTTCTTTTGCTCAAGGAGACTTTTCATTGAATACAGACTCCAAAGGTGTTGTTTATAATAAAGAGTTCGCAATAGATTTCAGAGCGCATACCAATGGTTTTTTAGCCCTTGGTTTTAATTTTGGTAAAATAAAAACCTATTACAAAACAAAATATTACCATTTTGAAATAGGAGAACTCAAGCACAACAAGGAATTTCGTTCTCGTGATTTTATAAGTTCCAATACTGCGGCAAGTTCTTTTGTCTATGGCACAAAATAGTCTCTTTGTTTTGAGAGGTGGTTTTGGAACCAAACGCTATTTGACTGAAAAAGCTGTTAAAAAAGGTCTTGCTGTAGGTATCAACTATGAATATGGTGCTTCTCTTGGTATCATCAAACCATATTATATCGATGTTTATTCTTCTGATTCTAATAGCAATCAGGTTCGTTCTATCAAGTATAGCCAAGAAGAAGCGGCCAATTTTTTAGCTTATAATAGTATTGCTGGCTATTCTGGAATAACAAAAGGTCTAAATGAGATTTCTGTTGCTCCTGGTCTCAATGGAAAATTTGGTCTGCATTTCGACTGGGGAGCCTTCGATGAGTTTGTCAAAGCTTTTGAAGTAGGAATCATGGCAGATGTATATTTTCGCACCATTCCTATTATGGTCGATGAAGCAAGCATTCCTTTAAATACAACTCCACCAAGCAATATAGAAATCACACCAGCAGATGTGCGCAATCGTCCTTTTTTCGTAAATCTTTACATATCTTTGCAATTAGGAAAAAGAAAGTAGAAAAATTTCCTCTTACTTTCTATCGAGCAAGCGGAATAAAACTAATAGTATTCTTTTTTCCTTGCTATTCAAAAGAAGTAAACTTCTTTTGAGTATGCTTGTTTTATAATTAAACTAATTAATGCAATCGTCTAAAACAGTCAACGCGCGTGTTTAACTGTTTACTTGTTTAGATTCTATATCTTCAGAAGATTCAATGTATTTATATAGCCGGTCAGGCAGGTAATTTTTTCTTCTTTTAGGTCTATTTAAAGTCTAAACAGTTCAACCAATAAACAGGAAAGCAATTTTTTGCGATTGCCATGATAAACTAATATTCAAATGCTTGAATTACCTATAGTAGAAAAAGAAGGATCTAGACGACGAAAACCTGATTGGCTTCGGGTAAAATTGCCGATTGGTAAAGAATTTAAAAAAGTACGTGCTTTAGTAGATGAATATAAACTTCATACCATTTGCCAAAGTGGAAGCTGCCCTAATATGGGAGAGTGTTGGGGTGCTGGTACCGCAACCTTTATGATTTTAGGCAATGTCTGTACTCGTTCTTGTTCTTTTTGTGCCGTCAAAACAGGTCGCCCACCAGAATATGATACGGACGAACCTCGTCGTGTAGCCGAAGCAATTCATTTGATGGAAGTCAAACATGCTGTCATTACTTCTGTTAATAGAGATGAACTCAAAGATCGTGGTGCTGAAATTTGGTATCAAACCATTCGAGCCGTCAAAGAGATGTCTCCTTCTACAACTATAGAAACCTTGATTCCAGATGTGCGCGCCAATTGGGAAGCACTCGAACGCATGATTAGTGCGGGGCAAGAAGTTGTTTCTCACAATATGGAAACGGTCGAAAATCTATATCGGAAAGTACGCCCTCAAGCCAAATACAAACGTAGTTTGGAGCAAATTCAACGCATCAAAAATTATGGCAAACGTACCAAAACTGGTATCATGGTAGGCTTGGGCGAAAAGCACGAAGAAGTTTTCCAAACAATGGATGAACTTGTAGAACACGGTTGCGATGTACTCACTATTGGTCAATATTTGCAACCCACCAAAATGCACCTCAATGTCGAAGAATATGTGCATCCCGACATTTTCAAAATGTATGAAGAAGAGGGTTTGAAACGAGGTTTAGATTTTGTAGAAAGTGGTCCTTTAGTACGTTCTTCTTATCATGCCGAAAGGCATCTTTAGAAATAAATATTCATTCAAAACAAAATAAAAACCAATACTTATGAAACCATTCAAAGCTAATTTCCTCAATGGAGTGATTCTTATTGCTATGGGATTGATGGGCTACTTCCTTTCGGATAACCCTTCTAAAACTGCGTTTATTCCCGTTGCATTTGGTGCATTATTTTTACTCGCAACACCTGGCTTACGCAAAGAAAACAAAGTCATTGCTCATGTCGTCGTTCTGTTTACACTACTCGTTATTATCATGTTAGTCATGCCACTGATGGGCGCACTCGAAAGAGACAATATGATGTCTGTTATTCGTCTTTGTATTATGATAGTTGCAGGAATTTTTGCGATGGTGAGCTTTATTCAAAGCTTTAGAGCAGCTCGGAAAGCAAGAGAAAACGCAGCTTAGAAATAGACCAATAAAAACAGGGAATTAGCGCAAAACGCCAATTCCCTGTTTGAAAAATGAGTTGTATTATTAAAGCTGAAATTTAGCTTATTTCTTAGTAGTCAAGATAGATTTAAGACGACTAGCCGAATCCATCAATTGTCCTTTTACTGTTTCCAACGTATCAAAAACTATTTCCTGTTGGCGCTCCGCCAATTTCGTTGAACCTTTGATTGCTTTTTTGGTCAACTTCTGTACTTTCTCGCCATTTTTGAATGTGCCATCCAAAATATCTTCGGCTGTTTCTAAAGTAAATTCGTTTGCATTTTTGATAGAAGTTCGGACTTTAGTAATTCCTTCTGCCATATCAATTTTAGCCATTCTTTTTTTAGCAGTCTCTACGATTTCATTTCCCCATTTTTTGCTGCCCGCAAAAGTCTCGTCCAAAATTTCAGTTGCTGTTTCCAATACTTGAGTATTGACATTTTTTACAGTAGAACCAATTTTTTTGACACTATCTTTCATTGCCATTTTTTCTATAGAAGAAGTTGCTGTTTTACGATTTTTTTGTACATCTTTTTTCAGTACTTCTACCGTATCCAATACTTCTGTATTAATTTTTTTTGCAGTTGCTTTGATTTTATCAAAGTTACTTTTAGCTGCTTTTTTTGTCGTCTTTTTAGTTGCCATTATATACTATTTTAAATTATTTTTTATAATCTGTTGAGAAAAATATACACTATGCTTTTTTGCCGCCTTTGAGCTCTGCTTGCAATTTGTTCAATGCATCCCAATTTCCTTTTGCAGCCAAGTCAGCTTGCTTTGCCCAAGTCGATGGATCGTGCAAACGGTAACGGCTACCTGCAGCTAACAAAATTTCTTTTACACTTTCTTTTTTAGCTGCCGCCAATTGTTCGAAAGTAGTAATTCCAGCTGCTTTAAGCAATTGCTCAATTTTTGGTCCGATACCTTCTATCTTTCTCAAGTCGGTATTTGCTATAGTTTTAGTTGTTGTTGTTTTAGCTGCTACTTTGGTAGAAGCAGGACTTGTTCCTTTAGCTTTTCGAACAACTACTCTAGTTATTTTCTTTCCTGCCTCAATAGGACTAGTTTCAATATCTTTTGCTTTAGCTGTTTTTTTAGCAACAAGCTTAGATTTAGCTTTTACATTTTTTGTCGCTGCCTTTGTTGTTTTTGCTTTTGCCGCTGTTTTTGTTGTTGCTTTTTTAGCAGGCGTATTCTTTACCACTTTGACTTTAGCAGTAACATTTGTTGCAAATGTTTTGGTTTCTGGCAACACCGTTTCGATCATATCTGTTACTTTCTTCACTACAGCTTTCACTTCTGGATTAGCTGTTTCCATTGTAGTATTCACTTGTCTTACTACTTTTTTGGCAACTATTTCCACTTCTTTTTTAGTATCTTCCATCACTTCTTGAGCCGTTTCGCTTACGATAGCGACCGTTTCCTGTACATAAGAAGTTACTTGCTTCAAGTCACCAGGAAAAAGATTGTCGAAAGAAAAACCTTCCACACCTAATAATTTTCTCAAACGCTTGTCGCTATATTTTACTTGACCCAAGAAAGCTTCCAAAGAATCCAAAGCTACTTCTTGTTGGTTGCCCAATAGTTCTGTACCATTTTTCAATGTTTTCGCAAAAAGGTTTTGCCATTTTGCACCCAATTTTACAGAATCGTCTATCATTTCTTCAGATGCTGTCAATACATCTGTATTGATGTCTTTTACTTTAGTCTGAATCGTTTTTACAACTTTCTCTATTTGGTTTGTATTCTTTTTAACTTTCTTAGCTGCCATTTTGTATGATTTGATGATTTGATGAAATTTTATAGTTTTAAATCAATTACAGCACAAAGATGAGAATTGGTAGTTACAGATGAGTTACAAATAAAATTGGAAGGAAGAAGGGATGCTTAAGACTTAAAAGATGCCAGGCCGTTTCTAAACGAAACTGTCAGAAGACAGACTTAATAACATTGAAGGTGACAACGTTATTAAGTCTGTCTTCTGACAGCGTAGCAGGCTGACTTCTAACAGTCTCACACCGCTTCTATTTTTTTTAATAATTGCTTGGTTTCGGGCAAGGGTTCTACTCCAAATTCTTCTTCTAATACTTGGACACATTGCCGATATGTTTTGATGGCAAGAGGTCTATTTCCTTTTTGGAAACAAGCTTGCATTTGGAGACGATAGGCATCTTCCCAAGCATTATCTATCAATAAGGCTTCTTGTGCCAAGCGAATACTTTCATTTGGATTTTCTTCTAACAGCAATTCTCCTAAAGTGATCATTGTTGAAAGCACCAATAATTGAAGGCGTTCTCGCTCCGCACTACTCCAATCTTCATACAATCGATTGGGTAAATAAATTCCACCGTATAGTTCTACCGCTAATTGATAAGCTTTGATTGCAATAATTGGCGACTCGCTCAGACTTTGATTGCCGATTTTGATATAAGCTTCAACCGCCGAAGCATCGAGCCATATTTCTTCTTGATTGAGTTGGTAAGTAATGCCTTGCCGAAGGATATACTTGGCATCGGTTCTACTTTTCCTGTTGGGTTCTAATACCTTATTAATACCATGCAAAGCCACTTTAAGGGTTTGTTCGGCAGATTTGGTTTCTATGTCTTCCCAAAGTCGATCCACAATTTGTTCTTTGTGCAAAGCTCTTCGATGGCGGGATGTTATAAAAAATTGAAATAATTGAACGGTTTTGTCTCGTCCCCATTCTTTGGGAACAATAGTCGTTCCTGCTCGCTGCACCTCAAATCGTCCAAGCGTATACACTTTCAAAGAGGCATTCTCTTGAAAGGCTTGCAAGGCAGTTATTTTTTCTTCGATTGGGTGCATTATTTTTTAGAGAGCTTATCGACTTTTTCATTGAGCTGGGATATATTGGCAGCCAATTTTTCGACGAGTTGAAGCAAGTTTTTATAATCAGATTTGGAAGAAACACGCCATTCGTCTACTTCCAATTTTTGCCCCAATCGCTCTTCTATTTTCTGGGTAATATTTTCATTCAATTGACCAATTTGTTGCTGCACTTGCCCCAATTGTTTTTTGGGATCTTTGAGGGTTTCGATGACCAACTTGGGTGCATCAAAAGCCATTTTTTTCCACAACTCAAAGTTTTTGGTCAAAATGCTTTTTTGCTCTTCGAGCGGTTTGTCTTCTATGGCTTGCAGTGTCAAATCCGCCAATTTGTTCTGTATAAAAGCAACGACATCATCAAATTCTGAAAATCGTTTTTCATCTCCTCCTTGTACATGGCGTATATTTCCTCGCCATTGTACTTGAGGTTTTCCATCTTCTGACTCGAATACTTTTTGAGTAAATCGCAATACAAAAGAAGCCGTATCGTCTTTTTTAGTTGCCATAATAATTGTTTCTTTTTTGCAAATTAAGGATTATTCGGCAATTTTGTTCGTTTTGCTATGCTAAACTCATCGTACTTTTTATCTTTGCATGACTTTTCTCAATTGGGGTGCCGAACTTTCGATAGAATCGGAAAGGCTGAGATTACACCCATTGAACCTGATACAGATAATGCTGGCGCAGGGAAACAGGGAAGAAACAATATTCAACACCAACTAACCCCTTGTTGTGTGTGCTTGTTTCAAATTTTATTTTTATGAGAAAAATTCTTCTAACACTTAGTTTATTCGCTTTTTGTATCGCGGCAATCGCACAATCAAGTATCACAGGTGTAGTGGTTGATATCAATGGTGAACCTTTGCCTGGCGCAAATGTAAGCCTCCAAGGAACCAACAAAAGTAATATCACCGATGCTGATGGTTTCTTTATGTTTAGAAATTTAGAAAATATCAATTATAACTTAATGGTAAGTTATATCGGTTTTGATACCTACAAACAAATGGTGAGCGTGAATGGGCAAACCGATGTAGATGTAGAATTGACTACAGCTACTTATGCTACCGACCAAATCATAGTGAGTGCCAATCGGGTGGATGCTGATGCACCTATCACGCATAGTAATTTGAACAAGGAGGCGATTGATGCCAACAACCTTGGTCAAGATGTTCCTTTTCTTTTGCGCTGGACTCCTTCTATGGTCGTGACTTCCGATGCAGGTACAGGTATTGGCTACACAGGCATTCGTTTACGTGGTAGCGATCCCACTCGTATCAATGTTACCATCAATGGAATTCCCTTAAATGATTCTGAATCGCAAGGCGTTTTTTGGGTAGATTTACCTGACTTTGCCACTTCTACCCAAGAGATTCAAATTCAACGTGGCGTTGGTACTTCAACCAATGGCGCAGGTGCTTTTGGTGGTACAATCAATTTGAATACCTTGACAAAAAAAGAAAAAACCTATGCGCAGATTGACGCAACGGCTGGTTCATTCAATACCCTGAAAGGCAATCTGCAATTTGGCTCTGGTTTACTCGGAGAGCGTTTTACCATTGATGGGCGTTTGTCTCATATCCAATCCGATGGTTATATAGATAGAGCAACTGCTGAGCTCAATTCTTTTCAAGGAACAGCTTCTTATTGGGGCGATAAAAACAATATTATTCTCAATGTTTTTGGTGGACATGAAGTCACTTATCAGGCTTGGAATGGTGTTCCTGCTCAATATATTGAGGACGATGCATTGCGAACTTTTAATACTGCTGGAACAGAACGAAGTGGCGAGCCACACGACAATGAAGTCGATGATTATACCCAAGTTCATTATCAATTATTGTACAATCAGTCTTTGAATTCCAATTTATATTGGCGTAGTGCCTTGCACTACACCAAAGGAAAAGGCTTTTTTGAGCAGTACAAAGCAGACCAAGAATTGATAGATTATGGTTTTGATATCGACACTAGTGATTTGGTACGAAGACGTTGGTTGGATAATGATTTTTATGGTTTGACCACTTCCCTCAATTATCAAAAAAACAAGCTCGACCTTACGGTTGGAGGAGCTGCTAATAATTATGTTGGTCGTCATTTTGGGGAAGCTATTTGGACTGCGGCAGCTGGCAATATTGACAATGCACCTCGCTATTATGACAATGATGCCGAAAAGTTGGACATCAATGTTTTTTCTAAAGTTAACTATCAACTCAGCGAGAAATTCAATGCTTTTGTGGATTTGCAATATCGTTATGTCAACTATGATTTCACAGGACTCGATGCCAATGGTAATTCTCTTGATCAAACGGATCAACTCAACTTTTTCAATCCAAAAATTGGTCTGACTTATCAAATTTATGACAAAGGACAAATTTATGCTTTTGCAGGAGTGGCGCAACGAGAACCCAATCGAAATGACTATACAGAAAGTTCTACCAACAGTCGTCCTGTTTCCGAATCTATGGTCGATTATGAGCTGGGTTTCAAGCACCAAACAGGTAAAACCTATTTGAGTGCCAATCTATATTATATGGATTATACCGACCAATTGGCACTCACAGGACAGCTCAATGATGTAGGCGAATATACACGTGTGAATGTTCCCGAAAGCTATCGTGCTGGTATCGAATTGGATGCTCAAACGCAATTCAACAAAAACATTAGCTTAAATGCTAATGTGGCTTTTAGTCAAAATAAAATCAAAACATTTACCGAATATATCGACAATTGGGATACTTGGGAACAAGAAACTATTGTGCATAGCAATACCGATTTGGCCCTTTCGCCTAATGTTATTTTTGGAGGGAACTTGACTTATAGTGTTCTACCCAATAATACACAACATGATGTTGATATTTCCTTATTAGGAAAATATGTAGGCAAACAATTTATTGATAATACCTCTAATGAAAATACCGTTTTGGATCCTTATTTCTTTAGCGACTTACGTCTAAAATATGCGTGGAAAACACAAGGCGGCTTTTTCAAAGGATTGGAAGCGACCTTCTTGGTGCGCAATATTTTTGATTCCAAGTTTTCGACCAATGCTTGGACCTATCGTTATATCTCAGAAGGCTACGACGGTAGAGGAGATGATCCATCTACGAGACTCGAAAGCGGAGCGACTTACAATCTCACAGGTTTTTACCCTCAAGCGGGTCGGAATTTCTTAGTCGGTTTGAGTTTGAAGTTTTAGAATCACTATAATCACTGCCTAATAATTAAAATAGATATACTTGATTGGTATCAAAAATAGATATATCTTTATTGCATGAAAAGTATATCTCTAAAGCTACAAGAACAGATTTTCCAAGAAACCGAAAATTTGCTTGAACATATTAACACAAGCCGAAATAAATATTTCAATGAAGCAATTGAGTTTTATAATCAATATCAAAAACGAAAGCTAATTGAAGCACAAATTGCAATGGAATCCAAATTGGTAAGTGAAGATTCTTTGAATATTCTCCATGAATTTGAAAAATTAGAGGATGAGTTTTAAACAATTTGAAATTTATTTGGCAGATTTAAACCCAAGATTTGGCACAGAGACAGGTAAGACAAGACCTGTTCTCGTTATTCAAAGCGACTTACTCAACAAAGTTCATCCTTCTACTATCATTTGCCCAATCACTACCAACATCAAAAAAGGCGTGAACATCTTGAGGGTCAATATAAAAAAAGGAGAAGGAGGAATGCAAAAAGAAAGTGCTGCCATGATAGATCAAATTAGGGCAATAGATAATAAACGGTTCGTAAAAAAAATAGGTTTCTTACCAGAAGCTCTACAAAAAAAGGTACTTGAAAATATCAAAATAGTATTGGAAATCACTTCTTAAAATTCGTAATCCATGAAATATATCCTCTTGGTCTTTGTCAGTGTTTTTTTCTACAACACGGCTTTTTCACAACAATATTATACCCGTACGGGGCATATTAATGTCCATTCCAAAAGCAGCCTCATGGAAATAGAGGCGGATAATTATCAAATGAATTCTAGTTTGAATGTTCAAACAGGAGAAGTTTCTTTTGTTGGATTAATCAAATCTTTTGAGTTTGATTTGGGCGTTGCCGATCGTTTGTTGCACAACGAACGCCTCAATGTCGTCGAACAACCAAAGATAACTTTTGAAGGCACCATTGATGGATTAGAAGGAGTGGATTTAAGCCTTGCAGGTCGCCATTTTGTAACCCTAAAAGGCAATCTGTATATTTGGGGCTACAAGCGAGTCACTTCCGCACAAGGAGTCGTCAAGGTCAACGAAGACGGAACGCTCCGAGCAGAATCTTCTTTTAAAATGGTTATCGAAAAAGAAAGTGTGGACAAAATCAATGAACTCATGCGTGCCCGATTGCCCAATATGATTGATGTGGATGCCGAAGAACTCGGTCTTTCTCGTAATATTGATGTAGAAGTCAATTTGTCGTATCGCCCTAGAGCCTAAGGAATGAAAAATTTAAATTTAAATGAAAATCCTTTCCTAAAAAAGTATCTAATAGCTAAACAAACAAAAAGATGTTGAAAAAGATTTTATATACCCTCCTTATTATCGTCGCACTTGTTGGTGTTTTTTTGCTCGGATTAAGATATATGCCTGCCGAAAATGTCGCCAAGAAAAGTGTTGATATTAACATCAATGCCACTCAATTATTTGAAGAATATACTGCCAACGAAAAAGCGGGCAATACAAAATATATTGATAAAATAGTAAAGGTAGAAGGCAAAATAGAAGACATCATGAAGGATGAAACTGGAGCGCAAGTGATCCTTATTGCGGGCAGCGATATGGGAAATGGCGTTTTGTGTACACTCGAAGATAGTGAAACCGAAAAAGCCAAGCAGCTCAAAAGAGGCGACACCGTCAGCATCAAAGGAAGATGTACAGGAATGTTGATGGATGTGGTGCTGAATAATTGTACGATACAATAGACGTTTTTGGGTATTTACGTATCTACGTGTTCACGTTAGAATAGCAACATGAACACGTAGATACATGAACACACTTCAACACTTCCCCCTACACTTTCCGAATAATCAAAGAAGATGCGCCACCGCCGCCATTACAAATAGCTGCTAGCCCAACACTTCCTTCTTTTTGTTGTAGCACATTATTCAAAGTCGTGACGATACGTGCGCCCGAAGCTCCAAGCGGATGCCCCAATGCCACCGCACCACCAAATACATTTACTTTATCTTCCGACAAGCCCATCTCTTTATTGAATGCCATGGTTACCACAGCGAAAGCTTCATTGACTTCAAAAAAGTCAATATCAGACGTTTGCATTCCTGCTAATTGCAAGGCTTTCTTTGCCGCATGAGGAGGAGCAGTTGTAAACCATTCTGGCTCATGCGCCGCATCTGCAAAAGACACAATTTCTGCGATAGGTTTCAAACCATGTGCTTTTACCACTTCCTCACTTACCAAAACCAAAGCAGAAGCTCCATCATTAATAGTAGAAGCATTGGCAGCTGTTACCGTTCCCTCTTTGGAGAAAGCAGGACGTAAAGCAGGCACTTTTTCAAATTTCACTTTTTTGTATTCCTCATCTTCCGTAACCATGATTGGGTCTTTTCTTCGCTGCGGAACAGATACTCCTACGATTTCATGACCCATTGCACCATTCGCAGTGCTGTCGGCAGCACGAGTATACGACTGTATCGCAAAACGGTCTTGCTCTTCTCTACTTATATTGTATTTCTCCGCAGTTGCATCCGCACAAACGCCCATTGCTTTTTGATTGTAGACATCAGTCAAGCCGTCTTTTTGCAAGCCATCCACTAATTCTCCACCACCAAATTTATGTCCCCAACGAGCCTTTGGCAAATAGTATGGAATATTTGACATACTTTCCATTCCTCCTGCAACAACTACATCGGCATGACCCAACATAATGCTTTGCGCCCCAAACATAATAGACTTCATACCCGAAGAACACACTTTATTGACCGTCGTACAAGGAACCGTATTTGGAATACCAGCCTTGATTGCTGCGTGTCGTGCAGGTGCTTGTCCCAAGTTGGCAGAACATACATTTCCCATAAAAACTTCACTTACTTTGTCTGCGGGAACATTGGCGGCAGCCAATGCACCTCGGATAGCAGTTGCTCCCAATTCGGTCGCTGACAAAGCAGCGAATACACCTCCAAAACTTCCCATCGGAGTTCGAACCGCAGATACGATATATACTTTTTTCATCTGTTTGTATTTTATTTAAATGAATGGTTTCAATTTTTGCAAAAAAGAAGAGGAACTACATCTATAATGTAATTCCTCTTATCCGCTACATTTTGTTATCCAACAAAAGCGTAGCTTATAAAACATAGTAAAATTTAAATCTATTGAGCGTCTAAAATTAAACGTCCCCTCTTTTTTTCAAAACATATACTGCTTTCAATACTTCTTCTCTTCTTGAAACAGAAGGTTTCTTGAAATGCTTGCGTGAACGTAAAGCCTTAATAACACCTACTTTACGGTGTTTGTTTTTGTAACGCTTTAATGCTTTGTCTATAGATTCGCCGTCTTTTACATCAATTATCAACATATAATATAATTCAGTTTTTTATTTCTTTAAAATTTAGGAACGCAAAGATAACAGTAATTTGGGAGCTGTGCAAATATTTTTGATTGTAAAAAGTAAGCTTTTGATGTAAAAAGTATCTTTTCTTTATAGTTCTAGTTGATTTTTCACCAAATCATAGTACGCTCCTTTCTTGGCGAGCAATTCTTGATGGTTTCCGATTTCCAAAATCTTGCCTTTGTCTAAGACCACAATTTGGTGCGCATTTCTGACCGTGCTCAATCGATGTGCGACGACGACGACTGTTTTATCTTCAAAAAAATCATTCATTTTATCCATAATGATGCGTTCATTATCGGCATCCAAGGCATTGGTCGCTTCATCAAAAAAGATATATTTTGGATTTTTATAGACCGTCCGAGCAATCAATAAACGTTGCCGTTGTCCTTGACTGATATTGTTTCCATTTGCACCCAATTTTGTTTGCAAACCCAAAGGAAGCGTTTCTATAAAATCTTGAATATTGGCGGCTGTAATTGCGGTTTGCAAGCGAGTAGCTTCGATACCTTCGCTACTCTCTGAAATATTTTGAGCAATACTATTCGAAAACAAATAGCTGTCTTGCAAAACTGCCCCGCAAGTACTTCGCCAAGACTTTTTAGATATGTTTTGCAAAGGCATATCTCCCAAGCGTATCGTTCCCTTTTCCGAATTGTAAAATGCCAAAAGCAATTTTACAAGAGTAGTTTTTCCACTGCCTGACCGACCGACTATCGCCGTTGTTTTTCCGTAAGGAATTTCTAAATTTATATCCTCCAAAACCCAATCACTTAATGTATTGTATCGGAAAGATAGATTTTTGATGTAAATAGAAACGTTTTTAGGCAAGTCTTCTATGTAAGAATTATGGGCTTCTTCTTTTTCATGATTGTGAATTTCGCCCAAACGTTCCAAGCTTATTTTAGCGTCTTGTGTCAAGCGAACAAAAGCGACCAATTGGTACAAAGGTGCACTTAATTGTCCGACGATAAACTGCACCGCCAAGAGCATCCCCAAGGTCATTTGTCCATCAATAACGGCTTTGGCAGCAATGATAGAAATAAAAATGTCTTTGAGTTGATTGATAAAACCAGCGCCTTTATCTTGGTATTGTATAATCGCCAAAGAGCGCATACTCGTCCGAAATAACTGCGCTTGGATAGTCGCCCATTCCCAGCGATGTCGTTGCTCGCTGCCTTGCAATTTGATTTCTTGCGCCCCTTCGATCATTTCGATTAGGGCATTTTGGTGAGAAGCCAATTGCTCAAAACGCACTTGATCTATTTGTCTACGTTTTTTTAGAAACAAGAAAATCCAAGCGATATATATAATACTCGCTATGGCAAAAATTAGAAAAATTGTTTTGTTGTAAATCAATAAAACAATCCCAAAAACCAAAATATGAAATATAGAAAAAAGCGTTCGCAAAGTCGCACTTGTGAGAAAGACTTCGACTCGCTGGTGGTCGTCTACTCGTTGCAATAAATCGCCAATGTGTTTGCTATCAAAAAAGTGAATTGGAAGCTGTAGCAATTTCTTTAAGAAATCGCTTATCAAACTCACATTTATACGAGTACCTACGTGCAGCAATATCCAAGATTGAATGACATCGACCGTTGTTTTTCCAAAAAACAACATCAATTGAGCCATCAAAATGAGGTAGATAAAATCGACATCTTGATTTTGAATTCCGACATCGACAATCGCTTGTGTGAGAAAAGGAAATAGCAATTGAAAAATACTGCCCACAAATAAACCGATGAGTAATTGAACAATCAGTCGTCGATAGGGACGCAAGTAAGGCAGCAAAAAACGAAAGCCAGAAGCTTCTCGCTCGGAAGGTATTTCTGTCTTTTCGTAAAACTCCGTATTTGGCTCTAGCAAAAGGGCAATCATCGTATCTGTTTCTTTCATCACAGATTTTTCAAACTCAAGCCTCGACAATTTTCGTTTGCCTATTTTGGGGTCGGCGACCCAGACGTTTTTTTTATTGGCTTTGAAAACGACCACAAAATGTTCTTGCTCCCAATGTACAATCAGCGGAAGCGGAACAGATAAGAGCGAAGCTTCTTTTTCATCTTTGGATTCAAAAGGCATTTGAACTGCCATCGTTTCAAAACCAATTTGCTCAGCAATGAGACGAATGGCTTTGAGCGAAACGCCTTCTTTATCGAGAAATGCTTTTTCTCGCAATTGAGCTAAGCTATACTTTTTACCATAGTAAGCAGCAACCATCTGCACACAGGCAGGGCCGCAATCCATACTATCTAATTGTTGGTAAAAAGGGAATGGTTTCATAAAAATCATCTTATCTGCCCTTAGTATAAGTGTTTTTTCTCGAAAAAAAGGCTAGTTATTCTCAAAATAACCTTTTTCAGGAATAAAAAAGCTACCTTTGCGGGCTTAAAGGTAGATCGTTCTATCTTTTGAAAATAAAATCATGAGTAATTTTGCAGACTTGGGCTTATCTGAGCCACTGGTAGAAACGATTAGTAAACTAGGTTTTTTAACTCCAACTCCTATTCAAGCAAAGGCGATTCCTCGCTTATTGGAAGACAATACCGATATGGTTGGCTTGGCACAAACAGGAACGGGTAAAACCGCTGCTTTTGGTTTGCCTCTTGTCGAATTGGTTGACCCACACTTCAAAGTGGTACAAGCATTGGTGTTGGCACCTACCAGAGAATTGTGTCTGCAAATTACGAAAGAACTAAAAGCTTTTAGTTCTCATGTCAAAGGTTTAAGTATTCTAGCTGTATATGGTGGTTCTGATATTTCTGCGCAAATAAAAACACTGAGAAGAGGTGTTCATATTGCTGTAGCTACGCCAGGTCGTTTGCGTGATTTGATTCGCCGTAAGGCAATCAAATTGAATGAGATAGATTTTGTGGTCTTGGATGAAGCAGACGAAATGCTCAATATGGGATTTAAAGAAGAGATTGATGAAATCTTGGAAGAAACACCCAGTGAAAAACTAACTTGGTTGTTTTCGGCAACAATGCCCAAAGAGGTACGTCGAATTTCAAAAGAGTATATGACCGATCCACTCGAAATGAGTGTTCGGGGACAAGATATTGCCAATACAGATATTAGTCATCAATTTGTACCAATTTATCCTTCGGAAAGAATAGAAGCACTCAAGCGATTTTTGGATTTCGATCCTGCTTCTTTTGGTTTGGTATTTTGCCGTACTCGACGAGATAGCAAAGATGTGGCAGACCAACTCATGAAAGATGGTTATAATGCAGATGCTTTGCATGGCGATTTGAGTCAATCTCAACGTGACCGTGTCATGGATCGTTTTCGTAGTCGTCAATTGCAAGTATTGGTCGCTACTGATGTTGCTGCAAGAGGAATAGATGTACAAGATATTACGCACGTTTTCCACTTTAATATTCCTGATGACTTGGCTTTTTATACGCACCGCTCGGGACGAACGGGAAGAGCAGGAAAAAAAGGTATTTCTTTGATTTTGATGCATCCAAATGATGCCCCCTTGATTAGGCGTTTGGAAAAAGTAGTAAAAATCAAGTTTGAAAAAGCGAAAATTCCTACGGGACAAGAAATATGCGAGTTACAAGTTATTAACTATATTAAAATACTTAAAAATGCGGAACAAAGTCCTGAGTTAACGCATTTTATGCCTACTATCTTGAAGGAACTAGAAGACTTGAGTCGAGAAGAATTGGCAGAACGCATTGCAGCACTTTCGTTCAATCGCTTTTTGGGTAAATATCGTCAAGCTCCTGACCTCAATAAAGGTAGAGGTGACCGTCCAAAACGAGACCGAAATGCTCCAATGAAGCGTTTCTTTATCAATATTGGAAAAATGGATGTAGAAAGCAAAGGGCAACTATTAGCTATCCTTTGTAAGCATGGAAAAATAACAGGAGCGAGTATCGGTCGTATTGATATGAACCGTAGTTTCACTCATTTTGATATTGAAACAGGTGTAGCGGATAAACTCGTCAGTGGTTTCGAAGGGGCAACACATTCGGGACGTGAGATTCGTTTAGACGAAAGTGAAGACCGTAAAAATACGGGTAGAGGAAGAGACAAGAAATATGGCCGCAGGAATGGTGGCAGCGGCAATAGCAACGGCAACAGTTTCAACAAGGATAGAAAATGGAAAGGTAAAAAGAAGAGACGTTTCTAGACTTCTTTTTTATTGCCAATTTCAAACTCCTAAAAAAGCCGTTCATTTCTTATGAACGGCTTTTTTTGTTTTCTAGTAGCTGACAGCCGAGGTCAATTCTTATCGTAGCATAAATATAAACTGCTCTTTTTTATGTTCTATTTTCTCGACTGCCAACAGTAACAAAAAAGAGCTGCAAGATTTTTTTTGTTTTTTTTTTGAACGCTGGGAACTATTTCGAATTATCTACAGTTATAGGTTTTAGATAGAGCAAATAAGCTCTGCTTATTTGTTTATTTTTAAATTCATTTTTTAACAAAAAAGCTATAGCCATGTTACTTATAGCAAAAGAAAAGACAATGAAAGAACGTCACGATGAAATATTCGAGCAAGAGTTTCTGCCACATGCAGATGCCTTGGGGACGTTTGCCTATCACTTGACTTACAATGACGCCGATGCCAATGACTTAGTACAAGATGCTTTGTTGAAGGCTTATCGTTTTATTGATAAGTATGAAGTGGGTACAAATGCTAAAGCATGGTTATTTAGAATTTTGAAAAATGAATTCATTAATAAGTATCGAAAAGCAAAAAAACAACCCACAAAAGTTGATTATGAAGAAATTGTAAGTTATCAAGATGGTGAAAACGACACCAATTATGCTAGCTACACGGATTTGCGGGAGGAGATGTTTCAACACATGATGGGCGACGAAGTTACCATTGCTATCAATGCATTGCCAGTGGACTTCCGAACTGTTATCTTATTGTGCGATATCGAAGGTTTTACTTATGAAGAGATTTCAAAAATCGTCAATATACCAATTGGTACTGTTCGTTCTCGTTTGCACCGATCTAGAAATTTACTCAAAACGACCTTGAGCGAATATGCAAGTAGCCAAGGATTTATAAAATAAAATTTCATCCTATAAGGGTTCGGCTTTGCCTGAACTCTTATTTTTTTTATCATTTATTAACCTAATCCACCTTCTTTTCGGAAACCTATTGTTTATGACACTTTTTTCATTTGACCAACGTTCGATACTTTCTTTCTCATCTGACAATATATTTGTCTTTCGATGCAGTTGTCCCTCGTATATTGGTATAGATGATTCAATTTGGGTATCATAAAAGCTTAGATGGATTTTTAAATTTACAGTAATGGGGAACAATCAAAATTATCAAGAGTTAGTCCGCAAAGTCACCATGTACTTAGACAATGAATTGGGCAAAGATGCAGAAAGAGAATTGCTGCAAGAAATACAACAAAACCCTACTTACTTGAAATTACTTAGTAAAGAAAAATCCTTTAGAGATTTTATAAAAAGTAGAATTCATCGAAAAAAAGTTTCTCCCGCTCTAATTGCTTCTATTAAAGAACGTATCAAAGTTGCTCCGCCACAGTAGTTATTTTTAAACTATTCTAATCCTTTACTTAGTTGGCTCAATATAAGAAATGTCTTTATTGAGGCTGTTAGTCCATTGAAAAATATATTATTTTTGAAAAAAAAGAGGGAGCAAAAAACAAAGATAAACTACTGTAGAACAGTGCTTTGTGAAAAATATAAAAATATCTAAATTTAAGTGGAAAATATTTTTCGAAAAAAAATATCCTCAAAATCAAATAGATCTTGAGGATATTTTGCTAAAAAGAAAAGAAATATTTTTAATGTATTATTTCTTTTGCAGCGACACTTGCGTGAAAATCTTCAGCAATACGTTGACCATAATCGTTCAGTAAGTCTTGTATTTTGTCCGTCTTTTTGGACTTTACGATGAGACCAATATGGTATTCTTTATTCATGCGCCAACAGATTTCTTTATCCGTAAAGGAAGAAGTGTCAGGTTTTTGGAAACGACTGAGTGAGACGACTATCCCTGCATGATTCTTTTGGACTTTAGGCATTTTATAGGTTTTGCCTTGTGCTTTTGCCGATTCCAATTTTGCCCATTCTGTCCAAAGATTGATGCCCGAAGCGGCTTCAACCATTTCTGCCAAGTGTGCGCCTCCAACTCTTGATGCCGTTTCGAGGAAATAAAATTTACCATCAGAATTGGCTTTGATAAACTCGGTATGTGAGGTTCCATTTTCTAAACCAAATCGCTGCAAAACAGCAGCATTCATTTTTTGAAGTGCTTTTTCTTCTTTTGAACCAAATTCCAAAGTTGCACTTCTAAATATGCCTCCGTCATGTGCGACTTCAAAAGGTGTATTGAGGTATTTTGAAACTCTACAAAATTTCACTTTACCGTCTACCATCAAAGTATCGGCATGGTAAACATCGCCAGGTTTGAATTCTTCTACCAAGTATTGGATTCTATGCTCGCCTAAGCTATGCACGACTTTCCAGAGTTCTTCGGCAGTATGAACTTTGGTAATTCCAGATGCAGATGCTTCTGAACGAGGTTTGACGACCCAAGGGCCAGTAGAGGATTCTATAAACTTATTGAGTTCGGCATCATTGAATAAAGCAGAAAAACCAGGAACATTTATTTTTTCTTCTTGCGCTTTTATACGCATAGCCAACTTGTCTCTAAAAAAACGAGTGACGGTTTCGCCCATTCCAGGTATTCTGAAATGTTCTCTTACGGCTGCTGCTTTTTCGACATCAAAATCATCGAGTGCTACGACTCTATCAATGCGGACATTGCGTAGCAAATGTGCGACACCTGCCAATAAATGATCGGTATTCCAATGGCCATTGGGTCCTTTTCCGAGGTAAAAAATATCGTCGATACAGTCAAAAGGCCAATCTTTTTCTCTATTCTCGGTAGAGGTGACCAAATAAACAGTGTTGCCCTCCTCTTTCAAAGCTCTCAAAAATGGTTCTCCTTTGAAATCACAGGTTAGGCATAAAAAAGTTTTTGGAGTCATATTTTTTATTTTTCTAATTTTACTATCAGGATTTCAGACCGTTTCTCTGTCAGATGTCAGATTACTCACTTTGTGAGTTTAGAGAAGTCAGACTTTTGAGACTTTGCAATTATTTTTAAAGTGAAAAAAGTCTGACTTCTCTCTGTTAGCGAAGCTAACAATCTGACATCTGACAGAGAAACGGTCTAACATATTTAGAAGCTCAAAGTAAAATTAACAGGTTAAAATATTGTGTATATAGAACAAAAAATTAAGCTTGTGTTTTGGCTCGTTTTCCAACAAAGCCTATTCGAGATCCATCTGGAATAATTGCTCCTTTTTTGAGTACTATTATTCCATTATTGATGCAATATTCTGATGTTTCATCATTGTCCAAACTTGGATGCCCCATCAATACAACATTGTTTCCGATACGACAATCTTTGTCTATAATGGCATTTTCGATATGACAATTATCGCCAATTCCCATAGGAACTTCCGCTTCTTCTATCTGTTCTAACGTTTCATAAAAATCATTCCCAAAAACAATTGCATTTCTAATAATGGAATCTTCTCCTATTCTCGAACGAATACCAATAACAGCTCGCTCTATTTCGGAAGCATGGATGATGCATCCCTCTGCCATAACTGCTTTTTTGAATCGAGTTCCAAAAATCTTGGACGGTGCTAATAAACGAGGTCGAGTATAAACAATATTTTTATTGTCAAATAAATTAAAATCTGGAATATTGTCGGTTAAAGCCAAATTGGCTTCAAAATAAGAAGATACTGTACCGATGTCTTCCCAATATCCTTCATAAGGGTAACTCGCAACAGTATAACCTCCTTCTATTGCTGCTGGAATAATCTGTTTTCCAAAATCAGTAGCTTCAGGCATATCCGCAAAAAGCTTCTTAATCGCTTTTTTGCTAAAAATATAAATCCCCATAGAAGCCAAAAAATTCTTGTTTTGCTTGGCGTATTTTGCAGGTACTTCCGATTTCCAAGGTTCTAATTCTTCTTTTGGTTTTTCTACAAAATTTTCGATAAAGCCACCTTTATTCACTTTCATAATACCAAATCCAGGCGCATCTTTGGCTGTTACAGGTATGGTCGCAACCGTCAAGTCGGCTTTTGACTGCACATGATATTTGGCGAAAGCCTCCAGATCCATTTGGTATAACTGATCTCCCGAAAGGATTAGAATACATTCATAATCGTGGTTGATTAAGTGCTTCATTCCTTTGCGGACAGCATCGGCTGTACCTTCGTACCAATCGTCAGTAGTACTACGTGTTTGTTCGGCTGCCAAAATATCGACAAAGCCATGTGAAAACAAATCGAAATGGTACGTATTTTTAATATGTTGATTGAGTGAGGCAGAATTGAATTGTGTGAGTACAAACATCCTTTTGACTCCTGAGTTGAGACAATTGGATATAGGAATATCTATTAAGCGGTATTTTCCGCCAATAGGAACCGCAGGTTTTGAACGTTCATCTGTCAATGGATAAAGTCGGGAGCCAACACCGCCACCTAAGATCATACAAACCATTTTGATTAACATAGTTTTTCGTTTTTTATGAGACTTTTCACTTTTTTCTGATTAAGATTATTCCATCTCGAATAGGTAATAAGACATTTTCAACTCGATTGTCTTGATGAATTTTTTTATTAAATTCATCTATCATACGGGTATCATTATCCTTATGTTTCTGTATGACCTTGCCACTCCATAAAACATTATCAACAAGTATAATTCCTCCTGTGTTTACTTGATCAATAATGAGGTCATAATAGATTCCATTATCTTTTTTCCCTGCATCTATAAACACCATATCAAAAGTAGTATTCAAAGTAGGAATAATTTTTTTAGCATCTCCTATATGGAGCTGTATTTTATCTGCCAAACTTGTTTTGTCGATGTATTTACGAATGATATGTTCTAGCTCTTCATTTGCTTCTATGGTATGAAGTATACCCGAAGGAGATAGTCCTTGCGCCAGACAAATAGCGGTATAGCCTGTAAAAGAACCTATTTCTAGAATTTTTTCTGGTTGCTTGATACAACTCAACATACTCAAGAAACGCCCCTGATGCAAACCAGATAGCATTTGAGGAGAAAGCGTTTTCAGGTTGGTTTCTCGTTCTAGCTCATATAAAGCTTGGGAAGGAGGACTCGTATGATTTTCGCAATAGGTTAAAAGCTTGCTTAATGAAAAATTCATTGGCTGATTTCTGCTATTTTTTACAAAAATAGCAAGCTTTTATAAAAGAGAGCTTATATTAATGTTTAATCTTTTGTATAGATGAAATAAAACAGTAGAAATGGTTATTTTCTATAGTTTCTACGCCCATTGCTGTTGTTATTTCGTCCGCCTCTATTGTTGCGACTATTATTGTTGCGACCTCCGCGATGATCGCTTCTATCATTGCGATCATTTCTATCGTTACGATCTGGTCGTTTACGACGACGATTGGCATTAGCCAAATTGTCTATTGAAGTATTTTCTACTAGAGTTAATTTACCACCTGATAAGACTTCCAAATCTGTCTTAATAATCTCATCACTAATGTAATGTTCTTTTTGCCAAGTTCGATAAGCCAACTTCATATAAGATCCTATAACGGTAACAAAACCATCTTTGATATGTCCAGGTTCCATCTCCAATGCTTTGGAAATAAGGACTTGAACATTGTGTCCATAATGACGAAAACGAGTATCTATACTTGGGTATGGAATTTGATTCGGTTTTTTCTTATAGTCTTCTGGACGTGGTTTTTCTCCGCCTGGAGGCAAAACCTCTATTTTGTAGTCCGCTATTCGAAAAACATGCTTCCACAACTTTTCTTTATAATCTTCAATATTTCTATTTTGCGGGTGCATTTGCTGTATCAATTCTACAATTTCTTCGACAAATGCTTGGCGTGTCTCGTTGTCTTCAATAGTGGATGCATGTTGAATAAGCATCTGTACGTTTCGACCATATTCAGGAATGATTAATAAATCACGCTCTGAATTATAGGTCATATTATGTGTTTCAAAATTTTTCATATTTGATATTTATAGTCAATAAAGGTAAAGTAAAACTTATTTGTAAGTTTTATTAAGACTGATTAGTAAACACGAGATAAGCAATAAATTAGGAGAGAATTTCTCAAGGTTAAAGTTTTGTAACCTTATTGACTTTCATGTTTTCTCGAAAATCGTTTTAATACTAGATTTGCAGCGAAGTTAATAAAAATTGTATTAACATTTACTACACTTATCAAATAAACCATTATTTAATGAAGAATAAGGGTAATATTTTAAGTAAAACCTATCTATTATCTCTAGTTTTTCAATAGAATATACATATAAGATATTTCTATTCCAGAAAATTATTCTACGGTAACTGATTTTGCCAAGTTTCGAGGTTGATCTACATTGCAACCTCGCATAATAGCAATATGATATGAAAGTAATTGCAAAGGAACCACAGACAATAGTGGCGTTAAAGGTTCATCTGTATCTGGAATTTCAATACAATAGTCTGCTATTTCTTTTATTTCTTTGTCTCCTTCTGTTACTATAGCAATAATCTTACCTTTTCTTGCTTTTACCTCTTGTACATTGCTTACAATTTTTTCGTAGGCACTTTTATTGGTCGCAATAACGATAACAGGCATATTCTCATCTATCAATGCAATAGGTCCATGTTTCATTTCTGCTGCGGGGTATCCTTCTGCATGAATGTAGGAAATTTCTTTGAGTTTGAGTGCGCCTTCCAAAGCAACTGGAAAATTGTAGCCTCGTCCTAAATAAAGAGCATTACTGGCATCTTTTATTTCGGAAGCAATATATTCTATCTGTTTATCTTTTTCCAAAATCTTTTGAATCTTGCTAGGAATGTTCTCCAATTCATGAAGTAATTGCAAGTAGTAAGATCGTGGTATTGTTCCTTTACTATAGCCCAAATGCAAAGCCATCAAGGTCAATAAAGTAACTTGGCCTGTAAAAGCTTTAGTTGATGCAACACCTATTTCTGGTCCTGCATGTATGTACGAACCAGAATCTGTAATCCTTGCTATAGAGGAACCCACAGAGTTGACCACACCATAAATCATTGCTTTTTTCTCCTTTGCCAATTCCAATGCCGCAAGCGTATCAGCCGTTTCTCCTGATTGTGAAAGCGCAATAATAACATCTCTTTCATCAATGATAGGGTTGCGGTAACGCAACTCCGATGCATATTCTACTTCGACAGAGATACGAGCCAATTCTTCAAAAAGATATTCGCCAATCAGACCAGCATGCCATGATGTACCACAAGCAGCGATAATAAAACGACGTGCAGTAGAAATCCTTTCATAAGAATCTTTTACGCCTCCAACCATCACCCAGCCTTCTGCTGCATTCAAGCGACCTCTCATACAATCTCCTATTGTTTTGGGTTGCTCAAAAATTTCTTTAAGCATAAAGGAGTCGAAGTCTCCTTTTTCGAAGCGTTCTATTTTCAAATCCAATTCCTCTATAAAAGGAGATTGAATTTTGTTGTCAATTGTTTTGATTTGTAAATCGCCATTTCTTTCGACAACAGCTATTTCCTCATCATTCAAGTAGACTACTTTCTGGGTATATTCAATCAATGGAGTCGCATCAGAAGCCATGAAAAATTCCCCTTCTCCTAATCCTATTACTAATGGACTACCTTTTCGAGCGGCTACAATCTTGTCGGGGTCTTCTTTATCTAATACCACAATAGCATAAGCTCCAACCACTTTTGTTAAAGCAACTCGCACAGCTTCTTCTATTGGCAAATTATCTTGTCGTTGGACTTCTTCTATTAAATGTACCAAAACTTCCGTATCGGTATCGCTTTCAAAAGTATGGCCTATCTTACCCAAGGCTTCTTTGATAGAAGAATAATTCTCAATTATTCCATTATGAATCAGAGCTAATCTTCCGTTTCCAGAAATATGTGGGTGAGCATTAATATCATTTGGTTTTCCGTGGGTTGCCCATCGAGTATGTCCCATACCCAATGTGCCTTTTATATTTTTATCTTTCGCAAAATCCAATAAATCTTTTACTTTTCCCTTTTTCTTATGAACCTTCATATCCCCATTCATAATGGCGATGCCTGCACTATCATATCCACGATATTCTAAACGCTGCAAGCCTTTCATAACTATAGGAAAAGCTTCTTTTTTACCAATGTATGCAACTATTCCACACATATTTTTTTCTTGATTATGGTTAGATGAAAATTTATAATTATATAAGTTTTTTAGCTTTTTGCTAAAAAACATTCAATTTTATTGTAACTGCGTATAAGTCAATTTCAATTTTATGGGATAGGTGCTATGATTTGCTCCATATAATACAACTCTTGCAAAATCAGTAGGTTTTGGAAATGGCTGAATAAATAAAGAACTTCCTGCCGTTCCATTAATCATATCTTGAACATGGCTTGAAATATTCATCCTATATTTCTGAACAGTACCATCTTGAATAGGCATTCCTCCGAAAGCCGATAAATTCGAAAAGGTCACACCAAGTACAGCATCTTCTACCAACACTCTAGCATTATCTACTTCTTCTAAAAGAATAAGTTGCTCATTTGGAGCAAAATCATCTGCAGGATTGTCTATATCGGCAATAAAGAATTCTAATTCTGCTTTATTTACAATGATATTTCCCAAGTCTGTAATATCGGGAATCTCCACTTTAACAAAAGGCCCAGCCATTCCTTGTGTAAAAGCAAGACTGTCTTGCATTGCATTTTCGCCTAAAAAAGGTTCTATAGTTCCTACAGAATAATCATGTTCTACCTGCAATGTTTTTACACTTAAATCCGTAAAATAAAGATTCAATTCCTCTAAAGAGGTCGTATCTTTATAATATAAAGTAAGTCTCGATTCTGGTGAGTTCAAATCAAAAGCTAACATACCGCCATTGACAGATTTGGGTTTTATATGTAATCCTTTTAACTCTTGGAGAATAATATCATTGATTAAGGTATCGGCATCAAGAAATTCTTGACTGAAACCAATGTCTAATTTAATTCGTTCTTGAGCAACTCTTCTATATAAAGAATCAGGTAAAAATCCATCTCTGTAAATATTGACAAACACACTATCCTGAGGTTTGGGAACAAAGGAAATAGTGCCTAAAGGAGTCATTCCTGTTTCAAAAGATTGATTGGAATAATAAGTCGAGTCATTATACAACTCTTCTTCTAGTTGAAAAATATCCAATTCATACGTTTCCGAATCATCGCCATAAATACCTGCATCGCTATATGCCAAGCTCAGTACGACGGAGTCAAATCCTGTTGCTGGAAATTTTGGTTCCAATATTGGACTTAACAAACGAACTTGTCCAAAAATGCTACTTGTTGTTTCTCCAAAAATTGGATCATCAATCGTACCTACAGGATATTTGGAATATACTGTACTTGAAGTATAAACTAGTATAGAATCTTCTGTCAAGCTTTGGGAAGAGAGATTGAAGTCATCTTTAAATATAATATTAGCCTCATCGGCTGCTAATAAATCTGTGTCGAGTGTAATGGCATCATTACAAGCAGAAACCCCAAATAAACCTATTAATAGAAATAGGTAAATTTTAAAATTATCGTTCATCAAAACTATTTTTTTGAATTGTTTATTGCTAAAAAAGAGAGATACAATAAAAAGGGTAAGGACATACTAAATTTGGATTTGAATTCCATCTAATATGTTCTTACCCTTTATAAGTGTTTACTTAATAACGTGAAGGTTGTATAACATGTTCACTTTTATTCAACAGCTTGCTCTAATAAAGATTTATAAAACTCTAAATATTCAGGTTTATAAGTCTCTTCTGATTGGTAATCCAAGACAGGAATATCCAAACCTTGCAAGATTTTTTCATTTGCTTCATCGTAGCTTTCATCGCCACGAATAACCGCATTGGCATAAGTAGTTCCTCCTTTATGCAAGGATATTTTGTCGCCATCTTTATAAGCATCCAAATCGCCTAACTCCAGGTTATTGATAGATGCTTTTTCCAAGAAAGAATCACCAAAAGTACTTTCCAATGTTTCATTATACATTGAATAAATAACTTGTGAATCCTGAAATAAAGGTTCGTTTTTATATGCTGTTTTGAGATACAAGGGCACTAAACTCGTCATCCACCCGTGGCAATGTACGATGTCTGGTGGCCATCCAAATTTTTTGACCGTTTCGAGTACTCCTTTACAGAAAAAGACCATTCTATCTGCATTGTCCTCAAACGGTTTGCCTTCTGCATCTTCAAATACAGATTTGCGTTTGAAAAAATCTTCGTTATCCAAAAAATACACTTGCATACGAGCACCGGGTAAAGATGCTACTTTTATGATTAAAGGAAAATCATCATCATCTACAATTATATTCATACCCGATAAACGAACAACTTCATGCAAACGGTGTCTGCGCTCATTAATTGTTCCAAAACGAGGCATTAGTACACGAATCTCCATTCCTTTTTCTTGCACATACTGTGGTAGTTTCCTTGCTATTTCGGAGATTTGAGAAAGAGCCGTATAAGGCTGCATTTCTTGTGTAACTATTAAAACTTTCTTTTTGCTCATAGATATATTAATAAATTGAAGTCCTTTTGAAAATTTTGTGTGTTATCAACTCAAACATAAAATTGAAAAAGGACTATTATTTTTAGCCAACTCAATGAAAGAGTCCGCAAAGTTAGTAAAAAAAAGCCACTTTCTTTAATTTATAGCTGGCTTTCGTTTATATACAATACTTCCAAAAAACAATTATATTTGCCTGATTTTTGAATTTAATTCAGGTCAAAATATAAGCTTTCGATTTCTTTCAATATTAAAAAGAATAAGTCACTGAAAATGACGTTTAATGAAGTATTCAAAGAAAAAACCCATTCTAAAGACTTTTCTTGACCTATAAATTTACACTTAAAGCAAATAGATGTTAATTTTTGAAAGCGTTAGCGATTTACAGCAATACCTTGATATCGCTAGAAAACAGGGTCAAAAAATAGGTTTTGCCCCTACGATGGGTGCTTTGCACCAAGGACATTTATCCCTTATAAAACTCTCTAAAAGCCAAAATGATTGTACAGTTTGTAGTATTTTTGTTAATCCGACGCAATTTGATGACAAAACGGACTTAGAAAAGTACCCTATAACAACAAGTCAAGACATCCAATTGTTGAAAAGTGTGGAAACAGAAATACTATTTTTGCCTTCTGTCGAAGAAATTTATCCCAAAAATGCCGTCATCAAAAATGATTTTGATTTTGGGCCTTTGGCCAAAGTAATGGAAGGAGCTTTCCGACAAGGACATTTTGAAGGAATGGCGCAAGTAGTTAATCGATTACTAGAAATTGTCCATCCTCATCACTTATATATGGGACAAAAAGATTTTCAACAATTAACTATCGTTAGAGATATGTTGCGTCAGACCAAATCTAGTACACAATTGGTGATGTGTCCTATTATTAGAGAAGATGATGGTTTGGCGATGAGCTCTCGGAATGTTCGATTGACCCCAGAAAATCGAAAAAAAGCAAGAATCTTATCCGAAACGCTGCAAAAAGTACAAGAACGATTGAGCCTCTCCACGATAAAAGAATTGGAAGCCTTTGCAATGGTACACCTCAAAATTGCAGGTTTCAAACCAGAATACTTTCAAATAGTTGATGGTATCACACTAAAAGCTATTGACGATATCAGCCAAACTGATTTGGTGGTAGCTTGCGTCGCCTGCTGGGCAGGCGATATCCGATTGATTGACAATATGATTTTAAAAAATAATATTTCTGCCTAATGCTTATTCAACGATTCAAATCTAAAATACATCGTGCTACCGTTACTCAAGCCGACCTCAATTATATTGGTAGCATCACTATTGATGAAGACCTAATGGACGCTGCGAATCTAATCGAAGGTGAACGCGTTCAAATAGTCAATAATAATAATGGCGAAAGGCTCGAAACCTATACCATAAAAGGCGAAAGAGGTTCTGGTGTTATTTGCCTCAATGGTGCTGCAGCTCGCAAAGTAGCCGTTGGCGATATTGTTATCATTATTGGCTATGCCTGGATGGATTTTGAGGAAGCCAAAACATTTGAGCCTTCTGTCGTTTTTCCTGATGGAAAAAACCGTATTCCTGAAAATTAGTTGTAATGCTGGTTTTTAAAAACTTATTATTTTGAAAGATACCATAATTAATATTTTAAAATTCCTCCTTTTTGTGGGTGTTGGCTTAGGTATACTCTATTTGGTTTATCAAAACCAAAATACTAAATACATCGAAGAGTGTACCATGAAAGGAAATCCTATTGAGCAATGCAGTTTGCTCGACAAAGTTATTAATGACTTTAGATGCGTTAATTATTGGTGGGTTTTGGTCGTATTGGCTTGTTATATGTTTAGTAATATAAGCCGTACTATTCGATGGAACATGCTCCTCAAACCACTTGGCTGTACTCCAAAATTTGCCAACAGTTTCTTGACCACCATGCTCGGTTATTTTGCCAACTTAGGTTTTCCTCGTTTGGGTGAAGTCTTACGTCCTGCTACTTTTTCTCGTTATGAAAAATTACCCCTTGAAAAAGTCATGGGAACTACTGTTTTGGACCGAATATTAGATGTCGTTTCAATTTTACTAGTAACCGCCTTGGCATTAGCACTAGAATACGATCGTATCTGGAATTATTTTAGCACTAATTTTGCATTGGGCGAAAAGCTAGAAGGACTTGTCCAAAGCAATGCTTTTAAAGGAATTATTTTATTGGGAATCGTAGGACTAACCGCTATTTTCTTTTTCAGAAAAAAACTAGCACAGCAAGCACTCTTTATCAAAATAAAAAAAATAGTACTTGGCTTCGGAGAAGGAATCTTGTCTATAAGCAAACTCGAAAAACCTTTTTGGTTTATCTTCCATAGTGTCAATATTTGGTTGATGTATTTCCTCATGTCTTGGCTTTGCTTTTTTGCCTTCGAGCCTACGGCTCATTTACCAGCAGTAGCAGGTTTGATGGCTTTTGTTTTTGGAGCATGGGGAATTGTCATTCCTGCACCTGGAGGCATGGGTAGCTATCACTTTTTGGTGATTGCAGCACTTTCGCTATATGGCATAAGCGGAGACGACGCTTTTTCTTTGGCCAATATCAGTTTTTTTTCTATAAACTTGGGTTGTAATGTTCTTTTTGGTCTTATTGCCATTATTTTGTTGCCCATTATAAATAAAGATTATCAGGCTGTTTTGCACGAACCAACAATACATAAATGATACCTTTTATATCCTCAAAAATAGTCAATTCCCAAAGCATATTGCCCTTGCTAGCGCAATGGCGATTGCAAACAAATACTATTGTTTTTACTAATGGTTGTTTCGATATTTTGCACTTAGGGCATTTGCACTATTTGGCGGAAGCCAAAGCTTTGGGAAGCAAACTCGTTATAGGAGTCAATTCAGACGAATCTGTCAAAAGACTAAAAGGTCAACATCGTCCCATCAAAGAAGAAACGACTCGTTTGCATTTGTTGGCTGCCCTTCAATTTGTAGATGCCGTTATCCTATTTGAACAAAATACACCGTATGAATTAATCCATTTGGTACAACCTGATGTATTGGTAAAAGGTGGAGATTGGCGAGCCGACCAAATTGTAGGTTCAAACATTGTCCTCCAAAATGGAGGTAGTGTGCAAAGTTTACAGTTTATAGAAGGCTATTCGACCACCAATTACGAGCAGAAAATAAAAGAACAAAAATGAAAATAGCAGACATTATTCAACACTTAGAGGAAATTGCACCTCCTAGTTTGCAGGAAAGTTATGACAATGCTGGCCTAATCGTAGGCGATGTTCTAGCAAGCGTCAAGGGTGCCGTTTTGTGCCTAGATTCTACCGAAGCAGTCATCGATGAAGCAATCAAATTGAAATACAATTTGGTCATTGCGCATCATCCGATTGTATTTAAAGGCTTGAAGCGATTCAATGGTCGCAATTATGTAGAGCGAGTCGTCATGAAAGCCATCAAGCATGATATTGCTATTTATGCCATTCATACCAATCTGGACAATGTTTATTCCAATGGTGTAAACTCGAAAATTGCCGAAAAGATAGGACTCATTGACACACAAATCTTGGCTCCCAAACAAACCCACAAAAAGTTGTTCACTTTTGTACCAACGACACATAGTGATAGCTTGCGAAATGCTCTTTTTGCAGCCGGTGCAGGTCTGATAAATGGCAGTCAACATCTCAGTTATGCCACAGTAGGTGCTGGTTCGCAAAATGGTGAAGGCATGGCACAAGTCAAATTAGAAATTATTTTTCCTGCTTACTTGCAAGGAAAAGTTGTCCGTGCTTTACAAGATACACATCCTTCCTCCAATCCTATATTTGATATTATTGCTGTAGAAAACAGCAATATAATGGTTGGTTCAGGAATGATTGGTAATTTAAAAAAAGCTATGGATCCAAAAGCTTTTCTCAAACATTTGAAACAATCAATGGCAATTGATTGTATTAAATACACCAATCCACTTGGAAACAAAATAAAAAGAGTGGCATTGTGTGGTGGAGCAGGCGGCTTTCTTTTGAAAAAAGCAATTGCCCAAAAAGCAGACATTTTCATCACAGCAGACTACAAATATCACGAGTTTTTTGATGCGGACGGGCGTATAATGATAGCTGATATCGGACATTATGAAAGCGAACAGTATACAATAGAGCTTTTAAATGAGATTATTACGAAAAATTTTCGTAATTTTGCGACCCATTGTACAAAAGTAAATACCAATCCTGTCAATTATTTATAAATTGACATCCTTATTATAAATTTATTCCTTAAAGAAATATAAAAAATGGCAGCAAAAGAATATACCGTTGCAGAGAAGCTAAAACAACTTTATGAGCTTCAATTAATCGACACCGAGGTTGACCAAATCAAAGTATTGAAGGGAGAACTTCCTATGGAGGTACATGATTTAAAGGATGAAATTGCGGGTTTGCAAACTCGTATTAGTCGAATGAAGAGAAATATCGAAGATATAGAAGGGGAGATTAGTCGACACAATGGCAATATCAAAGAAGCCACCTTACTGATTGAACGTTATACCAGTCAAATGGATAATGTGAAAAACAATCGGGAACATGATGCATTGACAAAAGAGTTGGAATTGCAAAAATTGGAAATTCAACTTTCTGAAAAGAAAATTAGAGAAACAAGAGCTCAAGTTCCTGCCAAAGAAGAAACGCTAAAAGCTACAGAAGAACGTTTTGAAGCTAAGTCAAAAGACTTGGAAACCAAAAAAGTCGAGTTGGAGAAAATCATTCTCAAAACAGAAAAGGACGAAGAAAAGCTAAAGAAAAAATCGGAAAGAAAACGTAAGGTTATCGAGGATAGATTAATCAAATCTTATGATAAAGTACGAAATGCTTACCGAAATGGTCTAGCAGTAGTACACATAGCTCGTAATTCTTGTGGTGGATGTTTCAACAAAATCCCACCTCAATTGCAATTAGAATTGGGTTTACGTAAAAAAATTATAGCTTGCGAACATTGTGGTAGAGTTTTGGTAGATGATGATATTTTGCAAGTAGGAAAAGAACCAAAAGTAGAAAAGACAGAATCTTAGTAAAAACGCTTCCTTTTGTCTTTCGACAAATGAAGTATACTAGAATCCAAAAGGGTTTTAAAGCAAATTTGCTGTCAAAGCATGCTTTAAAACCCTTTTTTAGTTTTTGTTTACACTATTTAACCCTTCCTTAAAGGTATCTCCAAAAGATTAGCTGTATTTTGTGTTGTGAAGTATTTTCTATTTTGCTTCTATTCCTTTTTACCTATTTTGAATACAATGAAAAAAATATTGCTTTGTTTGTTTCTACTAATCGGACTATTTTCTAGTAAAGAAAGTATCGCTCAGCAAAAAAACATCTGGAAAACGCTGGGTATGATAAAGTTCGATATGAATATGGCGGAAGCCAATAATATGACCATTCAGAAACCTCGTGCCGAGCCTATGATAAAAGCGATGGATGGGGACGAATTTGTCGTAAAAGGTTACATTATTCCCTTGTCGGGCAAAAAAGGGCAAAGCCATTTTATGTTTTCGGCTTATCCTTTCGACAATTGCTTTTTTTGTGGTAAAGCTGGTCCCGAAACGGTCATGGAAGTTTTTACCAAAGACGATTTGAAAATTGATTATTCAGACGAAGCTATTTATATTAAAGGAACTTTTGAATACTTGGGTTATAAACCAAATGATATTATGTTTTCGCTCAAAGATGCTCGGAAAGTAGACAAACCTACCGAGTAAATAAACCGAGTTAAGCATTAAAAAATTACAATTTAAAAAATCTATGAAAAAATCATTGCTTCTGATATTGGGTTTGTTTTTGTTTGCCTGCACTATTACTGTGGCGCAGGATTCTGTTAAAAAAACAGGTAAAACCGAATTTGTCAACAACTGGAAAACACTTGGAAAAATCACTTTCCGCAAGCAATACGACGAGTTGCTCGGTTTCAAAATTGATGTTCCTGTATTCAGTGAACAAGTCAAACAATTGGAGGGCAAAGAAATAGAATTGAAAGGTTATATTATTCCAACAGAAGGTTATAAAAGCCACACCGAGTTTGTCTTCTCCGCTTTTCCGTACAATATGTGTTTCTTTTGTGGCGGTGCTGGACCAGAAACAGTCATGGAAGTGCAAGCCACCGAAGCGATAAAATATACCGCCGAAGCCGTTACGATAACAGGTAAATTGGAATTGAATGCCGAAGATATCAATCGCTTGATGTATGCGTTGAAGGATGTGAAATTGGTAAAGAAGTAAGGACGTTCTAATCGGCTGACTTCTCAAAAACGTATTAAGAGCCTATATCGTATAATATTCCGTATTAATCGTTTTCCACAACAAATCTTTTAGCTCGACCAAGCCCAATTGTGCCACCGAAGAGATAAATACATAAGGAATATTTTCGGGCAATTCGGGTAGCAGCAATTCTTTCAACTCTTCGTCTATCATATCGGATTTGGTAATTGCCAATACTTTAGGTTTATCCAATAATTCGCTGTTGTACATTTTCAACTCATTGAGTAGAATCTCGTATTCTTTTTTGATGCTATCGGTATCGCAAGGAATCATAAATAACAAGGTCGAATTTCGTTCAATATGACGCAAAAACCGATGCCCTAAACCTTTTCCTTCGTGTGCTTTTTCGATAATTCCTGGTATGTCTGCCATCACGAAAGAGCGATTATCTCTATATTTGACAATCCCCAAGTTGGGAATTAAAGTCGTAAAGGCATAATTTGCAATTTTTGGTTTTGCGGCAGTGATAACAGAAAGTAGTGTTGATTTTCCTGCATTGGGGAAACCAACTAGACCGACATCTGCCAAGACTTTTAGTTCCAAAATTTTCCACTCTTCTATTCCATCTTCGCCTGGCTGAGCATAACCTGGAGATTGATTCGTCGCTGATTTGAAATGAGAATTCCCCAATCCTCCTCTTCCTCCTTTTACCAAGATGACTTCCTCGTCATGCGTTGTTAGCTCAAATAAAACTTTTCCTGTCTCCACGTCTTTGGCTACTGTTCCGAGCGGAACATCCAAAATAATATCTTCTCCTTGTGCGCCTGAACGATGATTTTCACCTCCATTGCCTCCTGGTTTGGCTTTGATATGTTTCCGATATTTTAGCGCAAGCAATGTCCATACATTTCGATTTGCTCTCAAAATAATATGTCCTCCTCTTGCTCCATCTCCTCCATCGGGTCCTCCTTTGGAAGTAATTTTATCTCTATGAAAATGAGCAGAACCTGCGCCTCCTGCGCCCGAACGGCAACATATCTTTACGTAATCAACAAAGTTTTTTTCAGACATGGTTTTTAAGTATAAAAGCTCGAATGGTCATACCACCCAAGCTTTCTATTATTTTGAAACAACAGTAAAACTGTTGTGAATTTGCTATTTAAACATTCAGCTATAAAACATCTAATTCTAAACAAAGACGTTTGAAAACTTGGTCGAGTGAACCAAAACCCCAAATTTTGGTGGAAACTCCTTTTTTAAAGTAATAATCAAAAATAGGCATCGTTTCCTTACGATAAACACTTTGGCGATTGCGGATAATATCTCCGTCCATATCATCGGCACGTCCAGAAGTTTTACCTCTTTCGAGTAAACGTTTGACCAATTCGCTTTCAGGAACATCCAACATCAAAAGGCTAGAAACGCCGCCTTTAGGAGCGAGTAAAGCGTCCAATGCTTCGGCTTGAGGAATCGTTCTTGGGAAACCATCGAAAATATAGCCTGCTACATCAGGATTTTCATCCACTTTTGCCTTTAGCATTTTGATGGTAACCGAATCAGGTACTAATTCTCCTTTTTCTATATAGCTTTTGGCTTCTAAACCGAGAGCTGTATCATTCTTCATATTATATCGAAACAAATCACCCGTCGAAATATGCAATAAATTATACTTTTCAACCAAGCCATTTGCTTGAGTTCCTTTGCCCGAACCTGGAGGTCCAAATAATATGAGGTTTATCATAATGTATCTATTTTGATTCTCTGACAATACCTTGACCAGATAAATTCATTTTTAATCAAGCAACAAAAGTAAGGATTTTTAAGGAGAATTTTAAACTCGCTCAATAATTGTAGCATATCCTTGCCCTACACCTACACACATAGTAACAAGTGCATAGCGTTTTTGTTGTCGATGCAACTCCAATGCTGCCGTGTGCATAATGCGAGTACCCGACACTCCTAGCGGGTGTCCGATAGCAATTGCGCCTCCGTTGGGATTGATGCGAGGGTCGTCATCTACCAATCCCCATTCTCGGATACAAGCCAAACTCTGTGCAGCAAAAGCCTCATTGAGTTCGATAATATCCATGTCGGCCATTTTCAATCCTGCTTTCGCCAAGGCTTTATTGGATGCTCCGACTGGACCAATTCCCATAATACGTGGCTCAACTCCTACAACTGCCGAACTAACGATGCGTGCCAAAGGTTGGAGCTGATATTTTTGTACGGCATCTTCGGAAGCGACAATAACAGCTGCTGCGCCATCATTTAATCCAGAAGCATTTCCTGCCGTAACTGTTCCGCCATCTTCTGCTTTTTTGAAGGCAGCACGTAGTTTTGCCAAAGCTTCCATACTCGTCGTTGGACGAATAAATTCGTCTTTCTCAAAAAGGATAGGGTCGGCTTTTCGTTGTGGAATGCTTACCGCAATTATTTCTTCGGCTAGTCTGCCAGAAGCTTGTGCTTTGGCTGCTTTCATCTGCGAATGGTAGGCAAAACGGTCTTGGTCTTCCCGATTTATTTGATATTTTTCGGCAAGGTTTTCTGCAGTTACACCCATTCCGTCTGTACCATAAAGGTCTTTCATTTTTTTGTTGACAAAACGCCAGCCAAAACTGCTATCGTGCATTTGGGCATCTCGCCCAAATGGCTTGGACACTTTGGATATAACCCAAGGTCCACGAGTCATGTGTTCGACTCCGCCTGCTATAAATACATCTCCATCTCCTGCTTTTATTGCTCTGTTGGCATGAATAATAGCAGACATTCCCGAAGAACATAAACGATTGATGGTTTCGCCTGGAACTGACCAAGGTAAACCCGCTAGTAAAGCGCACATTCGAGCGACATTTCGGTTGTCTTCGCCTGCTTGATTGGCACAACCAAATATGACATCGTCGTAAGCCTCCAATGGAATATTGGCTTGCTTGGCTACTACTGCTTTTATAGGAATTGCTCCCAAATCATCAGTACGAATCGTCGATAAAGTACCTCCAAATCGGGCAATTGGTGTTCGGATTCCGTCTATTATATATGCTTCTTTGCTCATGTTGAAGTTTAAGATTTTGAGGTTTTATCAGGACTCATTTAGAATTTCTTCTTCGTCAAATTTTGAAAGTATAGCGTTTAGAAGTTTTATTGAGTAGTACCTTTTATTTGTCAATAATTGTAAAAACAGTGGCTTTAATTCTTTTACAATTTCTTTCTCTTTTGCGAGTATCCGAATTCCTAAAGTTCCTATACAATTGATTCCTAAATTTCCAGCGTAAGTCCTAGCTTTTTTATCATCAATTAATAAAAAATCGGCTTTTAATTCTTGATATAAAATTATGGCTTGAGATTCTCCGGAATCCATCACAAAAGTCAGATGGTTAATACCTTTAATTTTGGTAATTCTGTTATTAAAAAAATCTGAAATTTGCTTAAAATGTATTGTCGTCTGGTCATGAGAAATTTCTTCCCAAACGGCATAGGGAATATGTATTTCGTCGAAAAATTCATTCAGAAGATTTAACTTTTGAAGCACTGCAAGTGAGAAAATTGGACCTGCGTCAGAAATAACAATACCATTTTTCATTTATTTCAACTTTTCAGCATCATTCAAAATCTCTTCTAAATTGAGCGTAGATATAGGAATTTCATTTTCGGAAAGTAGGTATTCAAATTCAAGATGAGACATTTCTGCAATTTGTGCTGCTTTACCTATTGTTACTTTTTGTTGAAGATACAGTTGTATCGCAAAAGAGCTTTTAATCCGTTTTTTTAATTCTTTTTCAGATTCATTTAGCGTTAAAAGAATATCGGAGGGTAGATTTATTTGTATTTGCTGAAGTGCCATTTTAGTTTTTTTTTACAAAATAAGGATTTTATCAATCAGAATCTATAAACACTAACAAATTTTGCTCTTCATTCGTTCCTATATTCTTTTAAACAGCATAAGTACCGTGTAACAAAAATTAGTTTATAGAACGTAAAATGGCCTACAAAAGTCTAGTAAATTGCAAGCAAATTTACTAGACCTTTGAAATCAGTATATCTATTACACCCAACTACTTACCATCGGCGGTAATCCATGCTACTACTATCTCAAATACATTTCCAACAACCAGCCTATTTGTCCTTGGTATTCTACTTTGTACCAACCAGAAACTTGTCCGTCGAGGTTGATTTTGTTTTGGTCGGTGTAATCGAGGATACGAAGATTTGCACCATGTGGGATGCGATTGGCATTGGTTGCCGCGCCCATATTGGGTTCTCCTCGCATAGCTAGGCTTCCGCCATTGCTCTCGGTCATTGCCATACTTCCGACTTGCAATCTTCGGCTGGTTTGTGGCTGAGGTGGCGTTTCGTAAGAAGGTGGTGTTTCATAAGAAGGTGCTTCATTATTTTCGTAAGAATTCCCAAAATTGCCCGCTTCTTTGTTACCTGTATTATTGGTTTGGCTATTTAATTGCTCCAAGAAATCACTCATTGGTGAACTGTCTTGAGGAGTCGAAGGCATTTCTTCTAGATCGGGCGTACTCATTTCTATATTTTCGAGGTCTGAATTGCCTTGTTGTTCTAGGCGTTCTATTTCTTCTCGCATGCGATCAAATATACTTGCTTCTGCCGTTTCTTCGCTAGGACTAGCTTCGTTTTCTTGTCTAGATTGTTCGAGTCTTTCTTTGATAGCCGAAAACAAACCGCCTTCACGAGTTGGTCTATTTTCTCTGCGTTCTCTTACATTGGCTTGCATTTCTTCCATTTTCTGACGTACTCTATCGAATACTTCGCTTGGTGCCGTACGTTCGTTTTGGCTTTCTCTATTTTGCTGCTGAATTTGAGCTAATTTTTCTTGAATTGTTTTAAATAAACCCATGATGATTTTAGATTTTAGATTCCAGCCTGCCGCAGGCTGGTCGGAATTTAGATTTATAAATTTTATTGAGAGTTGTTTCTAATTTGGGTTTGGGGGCTATTTATTTACTCTCCTTGAACGTAAATAATGTATTTTTCTTCAAAATATTGTTCTGAAAAGAGGGAAGTCAATGTTGTCAATTCAGAATAATTACCTTGTGGCAATTCATCTATTTCATCAATAACATTTCCTCCTTTGAGGGCAATTAAGCCATTTGGAACAGCATTTTTTTGCTTCTTCTTTAGACGTGCATTGCTCCACAGAAACAGTTTATCGAGTCGTGCTACTGCTCTACTTACTACAAAATCGAAATGATGTTGCATTTCTTCGACTCGTTTGTGTAGGACTCTTACATTTTTCAGTTCCAGTTCTTCTACAACAGCTTCTACAACTTTTAGTTTTTTCCTTGTGCCATCAATCAAGGTAAAATGAACATCAGGAAAAGCGATGGCTAAAGGTATTCCTGGAAAACCTCCTCCTGTTCCCAAATCGAGTATTTCCGAGCCTTCCTTGAATTGTATGATCTTGGAAATAGACAAGGAATGTAGAACATGATGCGTGTATAAATTTTCAATATCTTTTCGAGAAATGACATTGATTTGGCTATTCCATTCTGTATATAATGGAAATAATTGTTCGAACTGTTGGTATTGTTTTTCCGAGAAATCGGGAAAATATTGTTTTATCTGTTTCATTAATTTTTTTAAAATTCTTCGCCAAAGTCTTCGTCTTCTTCTTCGTCATTGCCTTGTCCGTTTTGTGGAAGATTATCTTCTTGAATTTCATCCCCAAATTGGTCATCTCCAAAGCCTTCATCTTCGTCTTGCCAGTCGTCTGTATCGCCTCTTTCTTGTCGGTACAAATCGCAGTCGATTTCGATACCTATATCTCCACGAGGGATTTTGAAACGAGCACTTGCATCATAATCTACGGTTTCATCTTTTTCCATTCTTTGCATAAATTTAGCGAAGAGCGGACGAGCCATTTTTGCGCCAATTCCTAAATTGATGGTGCGAAAACGATTCCAGCGGTCTTCGCCACCGACCCAAGTTCCGACCACTAAATCGGGTGTGAGTCCCATAAACCAGCCATCGACGTAGTCGTTGGTTGTTCCTGTTTTTCCGCCCATCTCGCTTTTGAGTCCATTGAAACCTGGCAAGCCTTGATTCATTACATTTTTGAGCATTTGAACCATTACATGATTGACATTGGGTTCGAGCGCAGGCAGATCTTCTTGAATACCTTTATAGATTTCTCTTCCGTATTTGTCTTGTATGCTTCTGATAAAAATGGGTTTGTTGTACAAACCATTATTAGCGAAAGCAGTATAAGCTCCCGTCATTTCCATAACAGACAGGTCAGCTGCTCCTAAGCAAATAGAAGGTTGCGGTGGGATTTTTTTATCGGCAAATCCCAAGTTTTTGGCTAAACCCAACACAGGTGTTACGTCTCCCAATAGCTTCATCAAATAGACCGAAACCGTATTTTTAGACCATTGCAATCCTTTGAACAGTGTAAATCGTTCTCCCGAATATTCTCCATTCGCATTCTTGGGCGACCAATCTTTTAGTAAAGCAAAATTGCCTTCTCCTTTGTGTATCGTATATGGAATGTCATCGACTTCGTAGCAAGGCGAAATATTGACTTGCGAAATAGCCGTCGCATAAATAAAGGGTTTGAAAGTAGAACCCACTTGTCGGTCGGAAGTTACGTGATCAAACTGAAAATATTTGTGATTGATTCCGCCAACCCAAGCTTTGATGTAACCCGTCAAAGGATCGACCGCCATACTTCCTACTTGCAAGAAACTACGATGATACTTGATAGAATCCAATGGAGAAAGTACCGTGTCTTTTTCCATTTGTTCGTTTTCGTAAGTAAAGACACGCATTTTGGTTTCTTTCTTAAAAGACTTATCGACTGTATCATTATATTTTTCCCAGCTTGATTTGCAATTGTCCCAATGCTCGCCATTCATGACCTTGCGGTATTTAGCAGCTAGTTTGGAACCGATCATCTTGTCTTTGACCAATAAGGTAATCGCTCCTTTTTTCTTTTCCTCTGCCAACATTCGTTCTATATCGACATTTCTCAAAACGAAACCATCAATATCTTCTTTAATGGTATTGATAGTAGGTTCTAAGATTTTTTTGCGATAAAACTTTGCTCTATTCGAGCCAAATTTTAATTTTTTTAGAATCTTATTTCGAATAATGAGTTCCTCTTCAGTTGTTCCATCGAGTGCCACACCATCCAAATCAAATTCAGTTGGTGGTTCTTTATAAGTCCAAGCATCTTCATTTTTCCAGTGTTTCCAAAATGTTTTTTGGAGTTTTCTCATGTGTTCTTGAGCAGCCGATTCAAGGTGTCCTTGAATGATGGGATCGATGGTTGTAAAGATTTTTAAACCATCTCTATAAATATCATAAGTAGAACCATCGGAACGTTTTTCGGCTTCTGTTTTCAATATTTTTTTCAACTCTTCACCGAGTACCATTCTAAAATATGGAGCAAGTCCGTCGGTATGTGTTTTTCGCTCAAAGCGAGTCATATCCAAATCAATTACTCGCAAAGAGTCGTATTCTACTTGCGTAATCAATTCATTTTTTTCCATTTGCTTGAGCACAACTTCTCTACGTTTCATGGCTCTTTCCTGAAAGCGCATGGGATTGTACAAAGATGGATTTTTGAGCATACCGACCAAAAGAGCAGCTTCTTCGGGCTGCAATTTATCGGGAGTTGTACCAAAATAAATTTCGGAAGCAGCTCGAATTCCATAAGCTCCATTGATAAAATTGAACTTATTGAGGTACATTGCCATGATTTCCTCTTTGGTATATTTTCGTTCGAGTCGAACGGCAATAATCCATTCTTTGAGTTTTTGCTTTACCCGTCCAATACCAGATGCAGGCGTACCTGTAAAGAGCAGTTTTGCCAATTGTTGGGTAATCGTACTCGCTCCTCCTGCACTACTATTACGAAGCAAAAGTGTTTTGGTAAAAACACGACCGAGTGCTTCCCCATCTATTCCCGAATGTTCGTGAAAGCGTTCGTCCTCGGTAGCTAGTAGCGATTTAACCAAATGAGGAGACAATTCCTCGTAGCTCACAGGAACTCTGTTTTCAATATAATAGCGTCCAAAAACCGTATTGTCGGAGGCAAAAACTTCAGATGCTTGGTCGTATTTGGGGTTTTCTAATTCCTCGAAAGAGGGTAAATTAGATTTGGAAAGCATAAAAAACAAAACGGCTACACTTATGATTCCTAATATGGTTAGAATCCATAATAATCGAATTATTTTTTTGTACTTAGGCTGGCGAAGCTGCCGAATGTCGGTTTGGTTGTCATCTTTCATATTATCCATAAATGCACCAATTTATTTCTCAAGTATATTTTTAAAGCTATTTAACAAAACAATGTACATTATTTCTCACCACATTTCCCACAAATATAGCAAATTTAGAATCCAATATCATGTAAATCTTGTAGTCTATGCTTTAGGCTGCTATAGGAACTATCGCAGGCTCGCAAGTTAAAGCATCCGACACTATGAATTATAGTACTCCAAACTTTCACAAATGAGGGCATCGCTAGCCGTTTGATTGATTTGACAAGATCCTATTTCGGAAAGAAAAGTAAAGTTGATTTCTCGGTTTTTATTCTTTTTGTCATTCCGCATAAGATGGAGCAATGTGGGGTAATTTTTTTCTTCTAGTTTTATATTGGTATAAATAGTTGAGATATAAGTCCGCACTTTTTCTAATGAAGATTTACTCAATAATCCTTGTTTGTGAGACAAATAGCTTTCGCAAATCATTCCTATTGCAATGGCTTCGCCGTGCAATAGTGGCGTTTCGGTTTCGAGTGCCATAGATTCCACTGCATGTCCTATCGTATGTCCAAAATTGAGTGCTTTTCGGATTCCTTTTTCAAAAGGGTCTTCTTGTACAATACGCTGTTTGATTTGAATAGAAGGTATGATGAGTTGGCTCCAATTTTTAAAATCTTGGAGTTGTTGGATGGTCGATAATTCCTGCCATTGCGCTGCGTCAGCAATCAAGCTATGCTTGATGATTTCTGCATAGCCGCTTCTCAATTCGTCAAAAGGCAAGGTTTTTAAAAATTGAGATTCTATAAAAACAGCTTTTGGATTTTGGAATAAGCCAACACTGTTTTTGATTTGCCCAAAGTCAATTCCAAGTTTCCCTCCGATAGAAGCATCTACTTGCGACAAAAGCGTGGTAGGAATTTGTATAAAATCAATTCCTCGCTTGAAGGTACTTGCACAAAATCCGCCCACATCTCCAATAACGCCTCCTCCAAGGTTCAATAATAAGGCTTTTCTGTCGGCTTCTTGCTCCATCAAATTGCTCCAAATTTGCTGGCAAATTTGAATGTTCTTATTGATTTCGCCCGAAGGGATTTCTATTACTTTAAAATCATTTCCAAACAAGGCTTTTTCTAAAATAGGCAAACAATGCAGACTCGTATTTTCATCTACTAAAACGAAAATAGTGGAGTAATCTCCTTCTTGGAAATACTCCGACAACTTGGTCAAACCTACATCTATATAAATTGTATAATCTTGTAATTCTAATATATCCATGTTAAGTAATTCTTAATTTTCGTTTCTTTGGCAATAAGTTAAATAAAAACAGTTAAGTATTTTTTAAAATACTTCTAACGTTTAAAAATTGAAAACAGGTTCTGTAAATTTAAACAGAATTTTTATTTACTAAGGTAAATAAACAATAATAACAAGTCCATTATGAGTTTGTCTTTTTCCGTTATACATCGTTGAAAATACTCGACGTAAAAGGACTATGCCTCCGCCTGCCTGCCGCAGGCAGGTTTTTCGCCTTGTCTAACAAAAAAACACTTTCTCAAATAGAACAGTTATTATTTTTTATTTACCTAACACACCATTGGTTCAAATTTAATTGAAAACTAAAACATGAGCCATTAAAAAATTTATTTATGAAAAAGCCCTTATTACTGGCCTTAATTATTGGCCTAAGCCTTCCTTTATTGTCTCAAGATTTAGTTGGTCGTTGGAAAATCAAAAAATATGGTATTTCTTTGGGTCAAGACCAAGATATGTTGAGTGGTTTAAGCCAAGATTATTTGATGAGTACCATCAAAGGAGAACCTGATTTTGAATATAGTGACATTCCTTTTGAAGAAAGAGACCTATTTAGTATGACTTGCGAAAACCCAAACATTCGTGCCGAAATTACTTTGCTTCCTCCTCGTATGAAAAACACAGAATTGCGTTTGGCTCTTGCAGGTATGTTTAATCGAATAGATGCGGTCACTTTCCGAACAGGTGATTATGGTAGCGAAGATGCCCAAAGCCTCAATTTTCATTCTTATACTCATGAAATTGCAGTGGAAGGGATTTTCCTCAAGCGATTGAGTATCTGGAATAGTTTTAATTTTTACGGAGGTATCGGAACTAATTTGGGTGCTTCTATGGGTGGACAAATGTATATTGATGGTACAAACCTTATGGCAAACAATCAAGGTACTTTTGGTGCGCCCGATGACCCCTTTATTGATAGTAGCTATCAAAACTATGATTCTTTCAGTGATAACTATGACATCAAAAATGGTTTACACCAAAGAGTATTTGCTCAAGGTGGTTTTAGTATCATTTTCCTTCGTCGTTTGGAACTTGGCTTGGAAGGTCGATATGGCTTGGGCTACCGTTTGATTGGTGGTTCTGCCGAAAAAACAAATTTGGTTTCGGCTGGATTGACGGCTAAGTGGATATTGAAATAATGATTGAACTTTAGCTTATCAAAAAAGCCCTTCATAACAAAAGTTGTGAAGGGCTTTTTTGTTTTATCGTCTATCTTTTTTAAGCGGCTTGTACGATACGGATAAATTCTTTGGTCAAAGAATCGGTTTGCATTTGGGAACGAAATTCTTGCATCGTACTGCTATATAAAATATTTCCTTTGTGGATAATCGCCAAATCATCGCACAATAAGTCGACTTCGCTCATAATATGCGAAGAAAAAATGACTGTTTTTCCTTCTTCTTTGCAATTTCGAATCAAATTGATAATATTTTCGGCAGTAATGACATCTAAGCCAGAAGTCGGTTCGTCAAAAACGACTACGGCTGGGTCGTGAATCATCGTCCGAACGATAGATACTTTCTGCTTCATTCCTGTAGAAAGTTGCCCAATCCGTTTTTTGGCAAAATCATTCATATCCAACAAGTCAAAAAGACGTTCTTTTCGCTCTTTAAAGACAGCTTTTTCGACACCATATAAATCTGCAAAATACTTGACTACTTCATTTGGTGTAAGCCGTTGGTACAAACCCGTGCTTCCTGTTAGGAAACCGATATTTCTACGGACGTTTTGTTCGTCTTGAGCAACATCAAAACCCGCTACTTTTACGCTTCCTTGTGTTGGTTGCAAAATGGTTGCTATCATGCGCAAAGTCGTTGTTTTACCTGCTCCGTTGGGACCCAAAAGGGAGAAAATTCGTCCTGGTTTGCAGGAAAAAGAAACAGAATTGACCGCTCTGATAAACGTTTCGCTCGTATTCATTTCTTTGCGCTGTTGGCGGGAAAGATTGAAATCTTTGACTAGGTTTTGGACTTCTATCATTTTGGTTTTCTTGTATTATTTATTTTTCTTCTTCTTCGTAAGAAGCTACAATAGCTTTAAGCTCATCGAGATATATTTGTTTGATAGGTGCTCGGCGAGCGATATTGGTTTCGGTATGAAAAAAATGCCCTGAAAGGAATTTTACTTGAATTTCATTCCACTTCCTTTCTTCGGTAATTATTCCAAAAGATTGAAGTTCGGAAAACAAGGTTTTTCCGATGCTATAAAAATCTTCTCGACCGAGATAATCCAAATCGGCATCGCACAATATTTTTTCCAAATGACTATTGGGTGTTTGAGGCACTTTGGTTGCCATTATCATCCCACATATTTGTTGGATTTGACCATTGGAATAGCCAAATTGAGGTAAGGATTCTTTGGCAATTAAGCAACCCAAAGTTTCATGATTTTCGCCAGAAATCGTAAAACCTGAATCGTGGTATAAAGCAGCCGTTTGCAATAAAACAAGCGCTTCATTTTCGACCTCTTCCAAATGGCAAAGCTCTTCTACCATATTCAACACATCTATCGTGTGATGAATACCATGATAATAAAGTTGGTCGGATAATTCTCGTTCCAACTTATCCAAAATGTAAGCCTTCGCAGCTTCGTAATTCATTCAGAAAATTAAATATAGTGCAAATAGTACGTTACCTATAAAACAACGTTGCTTGATTCAATAAAGGTATGATAAAATGCGCTAAAAATATAATAGACTATTTTTTTAGCTTTTTCTATTGTTTCAACCATGCAGGATTCTGTTTTAAGGTCTCTCGAAAAACGGGGCAATCTTCGCTATGCGCTCCCTTTAAATAACCCGTGCTCATGAGAAATTCATTGACTATTTCGCCACCGACAAACTTGAAATGTTTCTTAAATATTTTGACCCATTCGTCTCTTTTTTTGGGATGATGATACTCAATCCAGTTTTTAAAAGAACCAAATTCTTCTTGCAACAACAAGATTTGATTGGCATTGTGAATGGCAGCATTGACCTTCAAGCGATTGCGGATAATTCCTGCATCACTCAACAGTCTAGCTCTTTCTGTTTCGTCAAAAGCGGCTATTTTTTTTATGTCAAAATTCGCATAAGCTTTTCGAAAATTTTCTTGTTTTTTCAAAATAATATCCCAACTCAAACCTGCTTGATTGATTTCTAAAATCAATCGTCCAAACAACTCATTGTCATCCTCAATCGGAAAGCCATAAGCCGTATCGTGGTAAATTTTGTGGATATTATCCGCACTTTTGGTGGATGCCATTTGGCAATAGGAGTTTTCCATTTTTCATTTTTTTACCAACAATTTTCCAATTCCTCTATCGTATAATTTTTTATCGTCATCGAATCCAAGTGATAATAAGTGATTGTCAAATTTTCGGTTTTGATTTCAGGTTTTAGTAGTTGAGTCGCTTCTCGGAGTTTGTCAAATGCTACATTTTCAGTCCGAATAATATCACTTTCATACAAGTAGTAGCCTTCTAAGTAAGTACTTTTTTGTACTTCAAAAATATGCTGTTGGACTTCCTCAAAGCGTTCATCGCCTAGCAATTTTTCTCGTTCCAAATTATTGATTAACTTAATAACCTTGCCTTCTCGAATAATAACCGCCCAAGCAAAAATAGGCAAAGCAACATCCAAAGGCAAAGGATAGACATCGAAATTGTAGAGGTATTTTTCAGCAATTTTGGGGTCGAGAATTGAGTTTTCGGTATCGGGATTATCCACATCGCCCATATTATAATACATGAGCATTCCTCTGTCCACAGGTGGAACGTGAGTGCGCTCAAAATACTTGACTTGGTGCAAACGTATGGTTGCCGAAAAACTAAAATTGGCTGGATAATGTTTTTGTAATGCTTCGAGCAATAGGAAATAATTGGCTCTCGTTCCTTCCGTCCAATCGCAATCTAGTTGGATTTCTTGAATGGTGTTTTTTGGGAAAGAATAATTGATTTCATTGATTTTGATGTGAATATTTTTCGCCAATTGAGGAATGTCTTTTGCCTTGACTTTTTCCATGGTTCTGTTGGTGATAAAAACACAAGGAATGATTTCTATCGAATCCATCCTCCAATCCTGAACAGTCAACAAAGCAAGAGGAACGACTTGCTGCTGTGTTGCCTCCCAATCCACATCGAAGTATTTGATATAGAGTTTTTTGGCGCCTATTTTTTGGAAATAGTCTTTTTCAAAATCGGATAATTGAAGTTGGCTTTTCCAATGATAAAAAGCTACATTTGGACTAGAAGATTTTGTTGTTTTGCAAGCGCAAAAACAACACGAAATAAGTATTAATATTTGAACTATTTTTTTCATAAAAACTATAAAAACAACTGCATGGCAATATTATCTGCCAATAGCTTTCCCGCTTTGGTCAAGCTATAAACACCATTTTCTTCGGTCATGGTCTTGTTCTCCAAAAAGGCTTTGGATTGAGCTAAAAAATGTCGCTCAAAATCCTTGTCCAATGCCGCAATCCGTTTCAAGTCACAACCCCAAATCGTCCGCAAAGCCGTCATTACATATTCATTATATCGCTCTTGGGGACGCAATAATTCTACTTCAAAAGGCAGCTTATTTGCTTGAATTGATTTCAAATATTGTCCATTATGAGCGACATTCCATTGGCGACTTTTTCCGTCAAATGAATGTGCTGATGGTCCAAGACCTAGATATTCTACCCCCAACCAATAATTGGAATTGTGCTGTGCGTAGCAATTGGGTTTGGCAAAATTGGAGATTTCATAATGATCATACCCTTCCTCTTCCAATCGCTCTATCAAGTATTCAAATTGTTGGGCAGCGTGCTCTTCATTGGGCGCAACATACTTACCTGCTTTTACAAAATGGTCGAGTGCTGTTTTCGGTTCAACCGTCAAACAATAACAAGAAATATGAGGAATGTTGTAATCTAAAACGGTTTGAATATTTTCCGCCCATTGCTCGTGGCTCGTCGTTGGTGTTCCATAAATCAAATCTACCGTCAAGTTGGAAAAACCAAATTCCAAAGCTTGATCTATACATCGACTTGCTTCTTGTGCATTATGCGCTCGATTCATGTATTTCAAATCGGCATCGGCAAAAGATTGTATCCCAATACTCAAACGATTGATAGGGCTTTGCGCCAAAACTTTGAGCTTGCTCTCCGTCAAATCATCGGGATTGGCTTCGAGCGTTATTTCTATATCCTTTTGATAACTATAAATACTATTTATTTTATTAAAAATCAATTCCAAATCCGATGCTTCTAAAAGCGAAGGCGTACCACCACCCAAATAAATGGAAGACAATTTTTTAGACGACAAATAATCTTTTTGCAAGTCTATCTCTTGGACGATAGCAGCGACCATTTCATCTTTTGACTTCAAGGAAGTCGAAAAATGGAAATTGCAATAATGGCAAGCCTGTTTGCAAAAAGGAATATGAATATAGAGTCCTGCCATTTTTTTTTTGGTATTTTTTTAAAATTTTGTTGCGCACACATTGTTTTACGCTAAAACCTATACTTTTGCAAAAGTACGGATAAAATAGTAACAATATGCCAAGCAATCATCGTATTAGCTTTATACTTTGTATTCTAATTTTGCACCTTATGTCTTGTAAAACACAAACACATTATTATGCTTCTTTTGAGAAGTTCCCGATTTATCTCAAAAATGATTTGGGGCTTTCTTACTCCGAACAAGTTTCTATGTTTAAGCTTTGGTCGCCCGAAGCCGAAGCCGTAAAATTACGGATTTACAAAGAAGGATTGGATGGAGATGCGATAAAAGAAGTCAATATGCGCTCTGCTGAAAAAGGTGTTTGGGTCAGCAAAATCAAGGAAGATTTAGAAAAACTATATTATACCTACCAAGTCAAATATAAAGGGGAATGGCTCGAAGAATCGCCAGATCCTTATGCGATTGCTTGTGGCGCAAATGGCAAACGTGCGATGGTTTTGGATTGGAACAATGCCGCTCCTATCAATTGGGATAAAGACAAAAGTCCTCCTTTGGAACAAGCCAATGATATTGTTATTTATGAATTGCATATCCGAGATTTTAGTATTCACGAAAGTTCGGGCAATCGACACAAAGGGCAATTTTTGGCATTTACAGAACGAGATACCCAAACTGAAACAGGTACAAAAACAGGTATTGCACACCTCAAAGAATTGGGCGTAACACACGTTCATCTGCTGCCCGCTTTCGATTTTAGAAGCATCGACGAAACCTTGCCTCGTGGCGAACGACCTTATAATTGGGGTTATGATCCACATTTATATAATGTTCCCGAAGGGACTTATGCGAGTAGTGCCAAAGCGGGATTTGTACGTATTCAAGAATTTAGAGAGTTGGTTCAACGGCTGCATCAAGAAGGCATTCGAGTCATTATGGATGTCGTTTACAATCATACAGGAGCAACTAAAGAGTCGGTTTTCAATCAATTAGTGCCTAATTATTATTATCGTCAAAATGCGGAAGGTGGCTTTTCCAATGCTTCAGGCTGTGGCAATGAAATTGCCTCAGAGCGTCCGATGGTTCGTCAATTCATACTCAATTCGGTCAAACATTGGGTCGAAAATTATCATATAGATGGCTTTCGTTTCGACCTTATGGGTATTCACGATATTGAGACCATGCAAGCGATTCGAACTAGTTTGGACGAAATAGACCCAAGTATTTTTGTCTATGGCGAAGGTTGGTTAGCAGGCGACAGTCCGCTTCCTGAAGCCGAGCGAGCGAGCAAATCCAATGTTTCCCAACTCAAAGGTGTTGCTGCTTTTAGCGATGAAATACGAGACGGACTAAAAGGCAATGTGTTTACGGCTGATGCCAAAGGTTTTATTAGTGGACAAGCAGGACTGAAATCGAGCGTACAATTTGGCGTGGTGGGCGGCACGGCACATCCTCAAATTGATTTCTCGGAAGTCAATTATACCAACAAAGCTTGGGCGGAAAAGCCTGCACAATGTATTGTTTATGCGAGTTGCCACGACAATCATACCCTTTGGGATCGGCTGCTCCTTTCCGTTCCAGAAGCGAGCGAAAGTGACCGCATAAAAATGCAGCAATTGGCTTTGGGTATTGTGCTTACTTCACAAGGTATTCCTTTTATTCATGCAGGTTCCGAGTTTTGTCGCAGCAAAAATGGCGTGGAAAACTCCTATAACAGTCCCGACGTTATCAATCAAATTGATTGGACTAGAAAGACGAAATATGCCAGTACTTTTTCTTTTGTAAAAAATATGATTGCTTTACGCAAAACACATCCAGCCTTCCGCATGCAAGAGGCGAATGCCCTTGCTGCCAATCTCCGTTTCTTAGAAATAGATCATCCCAATTGTATTGGCTATAGCCTAAATGGAGAAGCTGTAAATGATACTTGGAAAAAAATCTTAGTTTTCTATAACGCACATAAGGAAGCTATTTCCATTGATTTGCCCAAAGGAAATTGGACAAGCGTGGTAGAAGGCGAAAAAGTAAACCAAAATGGTATTCGAAAAATAAATTCTAGTACTTTTGACCTTGCTCCGATTGAGTTGCTTATTTTGCAAGGTTCATAAGTGTTCATGTATCTACCTGTCTACGTTTAGCACGAACGTGAACACCTAGATACATGAACACGCACAAACGTCTGAAAAAATGCTTATAAAAAACATAAAAGAACTCGTACAAGTCGATACGACTGAAGACCGAAAGATCCTTAGAGGAAAGGAATTTTCTATTTTGCCTACACTTAAAAATGCTTGGCTCTGGATAGAAGGAGAACGCATCAAGGCTTTTGGAACGATGGATACTTGCCCCGAATATTCGGGCGAGACGATAGATGCTAGCGGCAAAATGGTTTTTCCGACTTGGTGCGATTCGCATACACATTTGGTATTTGCTGGAAGTCGAGAAGGCGAATTTGTAGATAGAATAAATGGCTTGTCGTACGAGGAAATTGCTCGTAGAGGTGGCGGCATTCTCAATTCTGCCAAGCGATTGCAAGATACTTCAGAAGAGGACTTATTGGAACAATCCTATAATCGCTTGCAAGAAGTCATTGGTTTTGGAACGGGAGTTATAGAAATGAAAAGTGGTTATGGCTTGACCTTAGAAAGCGAATTGAAAATACTCCGTACCATTCAGCAGCTCAAAAAAATGAGTCCAGTTGAAATAAAAGCGACATTTTTGGGCGCACATGCCATTCCTCAAAACTATAAAAACAATCGATCGGGCTATATTCGATTGATTATCGAAGAAATGCTGCCTCGTATAGCCGAGGAAAACCTAGCCGATTATATTGATGTTTTTTGTGAAAAAGTAGCTTTCTCTGTTGCAGAAACAGAACAAATAATGGAAGCAGGATTGAAATATGGTTTGAAAGCAAAAATCCATACCAACCAATTCAACTGTATGGGCGGAATACAAGCAAGCGTAAAACACGGCGCTATTTCGGTGGACCATTTGGAAGTTATAAATGAGGAAGAAATAGCTTGTTTGAAGGATTCCAATACGATAGCAACTTTGTTACCTTCTGCTCCTTTTTTCATCAATGATCATTATCCGCCTGCTCGAAAATTGATTGATGCAGGCTTGGCTTTGGCTTTGGCTACAGATTTTAATCCAGGATCGACTCCTTCGGGTCGGATGCCATTTGTGCTTTCCTTGGCTTGTATCAAAATGCGTATGACACCCGAAGAAGCGATCAATGCAGCCACCATAAATGGCGCAGCAGCACTTGAATTGCGGCACGATTATGGAAGTATTTGTATTGGAAAAATTGCTAATATATTTATTAGCAAAAAAATTCCTTCTATCGGATATTTGCCCTATTCCTTTGGCAGCAATTTGGTAGACCAAGTTATCTTAAAAGGGAAAGTCGTTGTCTAACTTTAAAGAATTGTAATAAAAAGTATATTTAGTTTATTTTAATATATTTTTCTATATTTGTGTACGTTTCCCAACAACTACAATAGCATTCTAAAGCAATAATTATAACGAATACTCGTTTTTTAAATTAGTCGGAAACTCAAAACAATATCGAATTAAAATATTTTTTAATTCCTTTACTAGTTTATTGCCCTTTCAGTATGCTATAGTTTCCTATCTTTCGTACTTTTGCGGCTCTTTTGCCTCAAAAAACTATCTGCGAACACACTATTTATATTTTTTAAGTATTGGACGATATTTTTTAACAAAAAAATCTTACAAGTATATACTTGTACAAGAATCAATTTAAGCAAAAAATGATACAACGTTTAGTCCCAATAGTCCTAGCGCTACTATGCTCAACTATCTGGAGTTTTGGTCAAACACCACATAATATACATATCTCTAAACCGACCGACTCAAATACTGCCAATAATCACTCAGCAATGATGTGTAATGCAGGTACGATTTCTTTTGGTTCATTTACGGGTCAAAGTAGTGATACCGACGATACTGTAAAGTATTTGTGTGCAGATGACTGCCTCAATATTATCCATGATGGAAATTACGACCTGTCTTGCGATTCCGACCCATCCAATCCTGCAGGTATTGGATATATTTTTTATGATTGTCAGCCATCTGTTACAGGAATGACCATTTCGGACGTAGCTGCTGACCCTTGTACCAATCATACCGACCCTATCGTGCAATTTCCAAATGACACTATTTATCAATCAGCAAATGGAGTTTGGGTAACGCCCAGCCAAAATCAATTTGGAGATTTAAAAATAGTTAATAACGGTAATATTCAATTGTCATTTACAGAAAATCGTTCAGACCCTATTCAATTTTGGTTTGCACCTGTAACGATTGAAGAGTTTCCTCTAAATTTCACCCCTACAGGACAATTGAGTGTAAGTACAGACCAAGCTTTTTCTATTGTTTATTTGAATGCTATAGAAATAACCAATAAAAAGGCGATTCTTGGTGGAGGTGAGTTTACGCTTAGAAAAGGATTGCCAGAATTTGATAATAATGCAACAAGCTATAATATCACTATTACAAAAACAGATAACCCAAGCGTAACAGGAACAATTACAAGTCCTTCTACTGGTCATGGCGATCAGGTTACTTTTACGGTTCCAGAAGCAGGTTGTTATGATATATTGGTAGAAGATGGAAAAAGTTGTGCCGCAACAGAACAACTCTGTACTTATTTGGAGCCCCCTTTCTCTTTTAATTTACCTTCTGTATCTATTCCACAAGGAGCGATGACCTGTCTAAGTGCTACACTAGGAGGATTTACAGATGTAGTTAGTTTTCAATATGGAATAGTATATGACTCCACTGTGGTCATGTATGAGTCTTATTCGACAGGGGCAGATATGCCTGCAACTTCTTTCTTGGATGCAGCACTACCAGGCAATGACGAGCCAAATGTTGGTGTGTCTTGGATTGAAATTTTAGGCCAACCAACAACTTTAGCTGACGGTACGGTAGCTTTTGATATATGCTTCAATGCCACAGGAGACGAAGGAGAATGCTCCATTTTAGATTTTTCGGACTTAGCATCTGGTGTATTGATTGAAGTTTCAGGAATTGTCAATCCTTTTGGCGAAAGTTTTATCAACTTTACCAATGGAGAAATTTGTATTGAATCCAATTCTTTGGAAGTTGATTTTTCTGATATTATTCCTGACTGCTCCAATGGCAACCAAGGAGGTTTTACACTTACCGTAGACCAAGGTATAGCTCCTTATAGTGTTTCTTGGGAAGATGGAAATGGAGATGTTTTTGGTCCTCAAATGATAAATACTGCTGGTGGATCTACATCGCTTTCTGGTCTTCAAGCAGGCGATTATATGGTAACAGTAAGTGATTCTAATATTCCCTCTCTTATTTATACAGGAAATGTTGAAATACCAGAAGGGAACCTTGGTGCATCTTTGATGCAAACTGTTGTGGGTTGTTTTGACCAACCCAATGCAGAAGTTAGCGTAACAATATTGGAGAATGGTATTGAGATTATGAATCCAAATCCTACTCAATATACATTCAATTGGGAACAAGGTGGCTCAGTACTCGGAGATACTCAATTGATTACTGGTGTAAATAGTAATAATGGAACTGTTGCTGTAACAGTTACAGATAATATGAGTGGCTGTGAAGCAACTGCTAGTTCTACCCTTACTCAGTTTGCTGAAATTGTAATAGATAGCATCACTCTAGTAAATCCAGAATGTCCTGGTTTTACCAATGGTCAAGTTTCTGTTTTCGTTAGTGGTGGATCTGGAGTTGGGACTTATACTTTTGATTGGGATAGCCCTTTGGGTACCAATGCCAATGTCTTATTTGGTGTCGGTGCTGGCACTTATGGTGTTACGGTCAATGATGCAAATGGTTGTGGCCCAATAATGGAATCTGTCGTATTGACAGATCCTCCTGCAGTATCGGCTACCTTGTCCAACATTATTGATGTGAGTTGTCATGATGCCGTTATTTGTGATGGAAGTATTACTGCTGAAGGTACAGGAGGACAAGGCGGTCCTTATACTTTTATTTGGTCAACTGGTGAAATTGAAATGGATGTAATGACAAGTACGGTCAGTGCATTGTGTCAGGGCGAACACTCTGTAGCTATTTCGGAAGGAAATTGCGGTATAGATACAAGCTTTATGATTGGCGCACCCGATACTTTAGAGTTAGATATTGTTAATACTCAAACGACTATGGTTAGTTGTTTTGGTGAAACAGATGGCGAAATCCAAGTAGCTGCTACAGGTGGAACTCCTGGATACAGCTATTCTTGGGATATAAACAATACGCCAATTACTGGTGCGATGGTTGATAACTTAATAGCTGGCACTTATGTCGTGACTATCGAAGATGCGAATGGTTGTACCAATAATGTTCCGCTTATTGTAAGCGAACCTGAACCTTTAGAAGTGTTTATTGATACAATGGTTACTACAGAACAAGTACAATGTGGAGGCGATGAGAATGGTGTTATTTCTGTTTTCTGGACAGGTGGCAATGTTGGTGAAATGACTTTCGATTGGAGCCCAAATGTTTCTGAATTCTCTACTGCTACTGGTTTGGCAGCTGGTATGTATACCGTTACGGTAACAGACAATATGGGTTGTTCTAACCTCAATAGCTATACTATTTTGGAACCGACAGCTGTTACTGCTGTCATTCCGCAACCTATGGATCCTGCTTGTGCGGGCGACCGTACCTTATTGACTGTCGAAAGTGCTTCGGGCGGAGCTGGTGCTCCTTATACCTTCTCTATTAATAATGGTGTACCTGGTTCTATTGCCAATGGCGTAGAATTGTTGGCAGATACGTATTTGGTTACTGTTTTTGATTCAAATCAGTGCCCTTATGAGGAAACCATAACAATAGAAAACCCTCCAGAATTGATTGTCGACCTAGGAGAAGACATCACAATTGAATTGGGTGAAAGCACTCAATTGGATGGTTTCTTTTTTGGTCCAAATCCATTGGATTCTGTTATCTGGACACCAGCAATTCTTTGTGCTGATTCTATCAGTACAGATTGCTTAGACCCAACTGTTGCTCCAACGGAAACGACCGAATATACCTTGACTATTATAGATGCTTTGGGTTGTAATAATTCGGATAATATTATTGTAGATGTCGATAGCGACCGCAATGTCTATATTCCAAATGCTTTTACACCAGATAATGATGGAATCAATGATTATTTCAGTCCACTTATTGGGCCTGGTGTTGCCAATGTAAAATCTATGCTACTTTTTGATCGTTGGGGAACATTGCTTTATCAGGCAGATAATTTCTTGCCTTTCAATGATTTTGAATTTGGTTGGAATGGAACATTCCGAGGCAAACAAGTTCCAACAGGCGTTTATGTTTACCTGATAGAAGTAGAATTTATAGATGGAGTCACACTATTATATAGAGGCGATGTTTTAGCTATTTACTAAAATTCGTAGCTCTTTTAATCTTCAATAAAAAGAAAGCCTTATGTTAAAATTAGCATAAGGCTTTCTTTTTTCAATACAATAACGTATTTTTACGTTGTAAAGAATAAAAAGCAGCCAGACAACTAAAAAATCAAAACCTGCATCTACTATATTGAATACTAAATTTTAGATTAAAAAATATGAAGCGACTAACAAAAGCAGAAGAAGAAATCATGCACATCATTTGGAAACTCGAACGATGTATTGTGAGTGATATTCTGAAAGAGCTAGGCGAACCCAAAGCTCCTCATAGCACGATTTCGTCGATTGTCCGTATTCTCGAAAAAAAAGGCTTTGTGAATCACAAAGCCTATGGACGCACTTACGAGTATTTTCCTATCATCGCCAAAGATGATTACAGCAAACAAACCTTGAATAAATTTGTCAAAGACTATTTTCAAGGCTCTATGAATGCCTTGGTTTCTTTTATGGTCAAGGAAAAAGATTTGAGTGTGGATGATTTGAACATTATGATTGAACAGTTAGAAAACTCAAAAGAAGACAAAAAATAAATGAGCCGACAAAATTCAAATTACAACCACAAGTCAATAAAGTTTTGAAAAAAAATTGAATTTGAGTTTGAAGTTTAAATTTGCGGTTCTATGTAAAGGCTCTTCAAAAACAATAAAGCTCTAAAACTAAAATTATGCTACTTTATTTTACAGAAGTCAGTGCTTGCTGGCTCGTATTTCATCTTATCTATATGCTCTTTCTCCGAAAAGAGACCTTTTTTCATATCAATCGTTGGTATTTGTTATCTAGTATTTGTCTAGGTTTGTTTTTGCCCTTGCTCAAATATCTACCCTTATTAGCAAGCCCACCAGAAATAGCGCAGGTATATGTAGCACCAATTGCGGTTGGCATCAATATGATGTCCGTTTCGGTAGAAGCCGCACAAGCATCGTCTTTTGCTTCGTATAGTCTTTATTTGTGGCTTGTATATAGTGTAGGCGTACTTTTCTTCTTGGGACGTTTTCTTTACGGCTTGTCGCAAATATTTATACTCTATAAAAAAGCAAAGATAGAAAGTATCAAAGGAATTTGTTTGGCTCGTACCCAAAGTACACATTTACCTTTTTCTTTTTTGAATGTCATTTTTTGGAGCAAAGAAATGGAATTGTCTGATTCTGATTTTGAAAAAATCATTCAACACGAGGAAGGACATATACGAGGCAAGCATAGTTTCGATGTATTGTTTATCGAAATCATCAGCATTTTTGCTTGGTGTAGCCCTCCAATTTGGTTGTACAAAAAAGCACTAAAAGAAACACATGAATATCTCGCCGATGCTTTTGTATTGGCAGATACGGAAACTAAACTATATGGTCATTTGCTCCTCCGACAGGCGCAGCCTGGATTGCAAGTTGCTTTGGCCAACCACTTTTTTCATTCACAATTAAAAAATCGTATAGCTATGATGACAAAATCTAAATCTCAGGGATGGAAAAGATGGAAATATGCCATTGGCATTTCCGTCTTTGCAGTGCTGTTAATGGCCTTTCAGTTCAAACTAAAACTATCCAAGAACTGATTGCCAAAACAGGAAAAACTTCTTTTATATGGAGTCCATCCGATTTACTAGGAAGCGAATTTGACGAAACGAAAGTAAGAAAAGTGTTGGAGGCAAAATTTTTGGAACAACAACAAGTTTATGCAATTGGAGAAAATGGAGAACGTACATTGATGGAAGGCCCTCATATATCTATTCGTATCGCAGGCGTACATGAAGTGTATCGGGATATACTACAAATCTATCCCAATAATCAAAATGAGATTAACGAAATTTTGAATCAGCTTTTTCAAGAACATGGTATCAATGCGCATATCGAGACGAACACTATCATTTATGATGATGGAAACGAAGAGGAAATTCTTTGGAATTTAAAGGAATAGATGGTCTTATAAAGTATAAAAACCTAGGCGAAAATCCTATGATTTTCTATGATGGTCTTTTGTTTGAAGGAAAAAAAAGAAGAGCTTGAGGCAAAAAAAGTCAGTTATATAGCTACCTTGACGGAAGCAGAAGCTTTACAAAAATACGGCAAAACGGGTAAGAATGGCGCTCTCGATGTCTATTCAAAAACTGACAAGAAATCATTGAAGCTGAAATGGAAGCCAAAACTGATGAATTGAGAAATGATATTCATTCTTTTGAGCTTAGTCAAAGAGATCTGACTGCTCGCAAGTATTTAGAGCATGATCAAGAAGATAAAGAGGTCGCAAAGTTTTTGGAGCTCGGTAAAAAAGAATTTAATCAACAAGACGCTATTTTGAAAGAGACCAGTGATAAAATCTTCAAAATCGTAGAAGAAATGCCTCGATTCCAGGTTGCGAAGAGGAAGAAATGATGCGGACAGAGAACAGTGCGCTCAAATGAAGCTATTGAATTTTATTTATACCAATATAAAATACCCCGCAGAAAGCCGAGGAAAACGATATTCAAGGAACAACGGTCGTTCGTTTTGTCATTGATAAAACAGGAAATATAAAAAAATCCTGAAATGGTGCGTAGTATCGACAAAGCAACAGACAAAGAAGTACTTCGGATAATAGATGAGATGCCATTGTGGATTCCTGGTAAGCAAGCAGGAAAAGTAGTAGATGTGCAATTTAATTTGCCTGTAAAATTCAAACTGGAAGATGACTCTTCGCTTGAAAAATCGAAACATAGAAAAACAATAAGGAATCAATCCAACTAGAGTTGGAAAACTTCAAGGTCTATCCCAATCCTGCGATAGATTATGTGAATGTGGAATTTGAGGCTTCAACTGGTTCGTACAGAATCCAATTTTCAGATGTATCTGGCAAAAGTTTTTATGCAAAAGAAGTTGATAATTGTAATTGTCTATTTCAAGAAAGGATTGACTTATCAGGTGCACCAAAAGGAATGCTTTGTTGACCATTTCTCAAGGTGACAAAGTAATTACTAAGAAAATAGTTCGATAGTTTTAAATTTTGTGGAACATACTTTAGTTTGTTCGAGTACGTGCAAACTAAAGTGTGCACCACCAACTAACAGGACAATTTATTGTCCTGTCCTCTTCTCCGTTGGAAGAATTGGCTTCCTCCTCTGCTTTTATAGCAGCAGCCATTCCCAAAGCTTCATTTCCCAACTTTCGCAATTCGGTATGATAAGCTGCACCTTCTTTTCGCACCAACACTCTACCTCTACTATCTAAAAAAAGAAGGGTAGGATATACTGCCACCTCGTACAAGGTACGCAGGTTGACTCCATTGCCTTTTTTCGGCATTTACTTTATAGCTCACAAAATTGTCATTCATAAAATAGCCAATTTCTCGATTGGGGAAAAACGTCTTCGTCCATCAAACGACAAGGCATTACACCAGGTGGTGTAAAAATCAACAAAGACCAGCTTATTTTCGGCAGCAGCTTGGTCCAGCACTTTCCCTAGCTTATTGGAATCGACAAAATTGACCCCTACAATTTCTTCCATTATCATACCATCTGCAGTTTCGTATTTTACTTTTCGGTTGCAAGAGCTAAATAAAAAGGCTATTCCTAGCACAGCAATTAATATTATTTTTTTCATAGATATTATTTTGGTTTGAAAGATAAGCTTTCCTTTTTGATTATCTATATTTTTTTATTTATAAAAATAAAAAGCTGCCTCATTTGTTGTGGTTTGGACACCAAATATGATTTATTTAACGCTTTTGTTTTATGATTTTATACGAATAGCGATAAGTTGCGATAACAAAGTGGATTGTTTGCCCGTTTTAGTATAACTTTGCAGCCTTTATTTCGTATTATTTAATTATTTACGTTCTCGGACAAATTCCGTGTCAGAATAAAATGAGGTTCAAATTTGTGGACAGAGTTAAGGAAAGGTTGAAAAATTTCGGAACTCAATTTTTTCTGACATAAAAATCAGGGGATTTGGAGAGAACTATTATTTATTGTGTCTATAACTACAGTATAGACCAATCTCGTGAACATCCTAAAAATTTATTCTTGTGAAGCAATTAATTTTATTAATTACCTTTTTGAGTAGTACTACTTATTTTGTCAATGCTCAAAGCGGCTGGGAAGCTGGCGGCTGGCTCGGTGTGTCTCATTATTTTGGAGACTTAAACACCACTTACGACCTCAATGACTTGGGTCCTGCATTTGGCGCATTTGGTCGCTATAACTTCAACAATCGATTGGCTCTAAAATTGGGAGCAAATTACGGTAGAATAAGTGCCGATGATATCGATTCTGATAATACCTTCGAACGTTCTAGGAATTTACATTTCCGTTCGGATATAGTAGAAGGACTTGGGCAATTGGAATTTAATTTCTTGCCTTATAATCATGGTAGCCGAGAAGAGTTTTTTGCACCTTATTTATTTTTAGGTGTCAACTTTTATACTTACAATCCAAAAGCCTTGTATGAAGACGAATGGGTCGAACTAGCTCCACTCGGAACAGAGGGACAATTCAGAGGAGAAGAATATTATACGTTTCAAGGAGGACTAGCTTATGGAGGTGGTCTGAAAATTTCATTCAATTACGAATGGTCTATGGAATTTGAAATTAGTTCTCGTTATTTGTTCAACGAACTATTTAGACGATGTAAGCACCGTTTATCCTGACTACGACGATGTTGAGAGTTTACGAGGGACAATTGGCTGTAGACTTATCAGATCGCTCTACTGAATTGGTCCCGGGCTCTTTGGAACAAGCTATAGGAGAACCTGGCAAACAAAGAGGAAATAGTAACGACAGGGATTTTTATGCTATGTTTGGCGTTAGTGTTGTATATTACTTTGGTGGTATCAATTGCCCCAATGTTTCTTACTAGTTTTGGTTTAAAAGAATAAGATGCCAGACAGCTAGACCGAAAATCAAGATATTCTGCCAGAAGACAGACGTATAACGTAGACATTATTATAGTCTACGTTATACGTCTGTCTTCTGATAGTTTCATAGAAACGGTCTGACATCTTTTCAGTCTCAAACCAACCCTAACAACAATTTTACACGCCCAACAAAAGGTATATTTTTAAGTTCAAAAACACATCTAGAAACTTATAAATTATACTTTTTTTTTATTCCTTTATTTTTTTTTTATATTTTTCGCTGATAATCACTACTTTTACGTATGACTATATAACGTATATAGTAGTTTGGTACAGTTTTTGGTATTTTTGAACACTGTATTAAATAATTATTAAAAAACATACTATAATGAGAAAGCAAAAAAACGAGACAGTTATTTTAAAGAAGGGGGAAAAAAGACATAGAACTCGATTACGCTGAATTAAGAAAAGCGGTTTTGGATATTAAGAGCTGTCAACCACAAATTACGTCCGAGTATTATCGACCTATTGGAAGAAAGTGAAAGAATGACCGTTACGGACATCTATATCAAATTGCGTTGGAGCAATCTGTCGCTTCTCAACATTTAGCGATATTGAAGAAGAGCGGGAGTTGTTGCAACCGATCGCCAAGGGAAATTTATTTTCTACTCTTTAGATCGAGATAGACTGATCAAATTTTCACGTCTAGTAGAAGAACTTGCTGCTTAATAATTCTTCCCCTCGGAATAATTAAGTCCCGTTTGCACTACACAAACTCATATTTTCAAAAAACAAATAAATCTATTTTTGTTTTTTTGATAAAAAAATGCTGGAAGAGCTTCTCTCTTCCAGCATTTTTTTTTTATTATTGTTATAGGATTGAGAGAAAACTATGATTAAATACCTGAAAACCTTATATAAACCCATTCAGATATATTAGCAAGTTACCTTTTGCCTTCCTTCTTTTTACCATAGACTGATACGAAATTATGGGATACATCTTATTGCAAGCTTTGGGAAGAGCTTCTGATAAGTACTATTTTTTTTTCATCAGTCTTACTTAGACTACACAATAATAAAACAAAGCTCTATGAGAAAAGCTAAGGTCAATATTGACAATGACAAGCTAAAAGAATCATCTGAAAATTCTACGTGCATTGGCACATCCTTTACGAATGAAAATCTTAGAATTCATCGACAACAGTAAAGTCATCAATGTCAACAAAATTTACAACACCTTACAATTAGAACAATCTATTACTTCGCAACACCTTCGCATTTTACGCATGGCAGGTATCGTTGATACCAAAAGAGAAGGAAAGTTTATACAGTATAGTATAGACTATCCCAAAGTAGCCAATGCGGTCAAAGCAATAGGTTCTTTTTTAGACGAAGATTAAATCTTCCTTTAAAACCACGAAAGAGGCTATTAACATTATAAATGATTTTGCCTCTTTTGTGGTTTCTTAATATTATTCCCCTTTTCTTTGAACGTTTAATTAGCTTAAGGTGTATAAAGCAACGAACAAAATCTTTATCAGATGAAAATCGCCTTCTTTTATACAAGCCTCCTTATTGTCTTTTTTGCACATAACATCTATGCGCATTCTTCAGAAACCAATCCTTTGATTGTTTCCCTTCATTCTGCGCAAGTTCCTAAGCCAGAAAAGATCTATCCTTTTACCTTTATTCTTCATCCAGTCCATTATTATTTGGAGCAAGCCAGTCTTTGGGAAAAAGAATTGGCAGAAAACAAGGATAATGCTGATGCTTGGATGAATTTTTACCAAGCGGCTCGTATCAGTAATATTTTTAGTCGTCCCAATCAACCTTTCAATCTCGATACTATATTTGTAGACATAGAAAAGGCAATACCCAATACCTTTGAATACCATTATTTGAAATATGCCCACAGTGGAGACAATCCCAGTTTATATACGCATCTAGAAAAAGCATACCAGCTTGCCCCCGAACGCTACGAAACCTATCAAGCCATGATAATGTACCACGAAGTACATCGAAACAAGGTTTCGTTGAAAGAATTTTGTCAAAAACTATATAAGAGTAAAGAAACTTCTCCTGGTTTATTGGCTTGGAATTATAATGTCCTTATGTCCTTGGAACAAAACGCTATATTGATTACTTATGGTGACAATGATACCTATCCTATTTGGCTCTTGCAAAATGCCAAAGGAGTTCGTACAGATGTGAACTGTTTCAACATTCACCTTTTGGGCAAAGATGACTATAGAAATAGTATTTTTGAAGAATATAATATTCCCGAATTTCCAAATGCAGCAGAGGATTTCCCATCGCAGCAAAAGCTCAATTTGGCAATTAGTTATCACATTGCCAAATATGCCAAGCGTCCCGTCTATTTGGGTATTTCTACTTCCAAAGAAATGCGGGAACAACTCAGCGAAAATTTATACTTGGTAGGCTTAGCATTCAAATACCAAGAAGAGCCTTTTGATAACATCGAAGTCTTAAAAAACAATTTTGAGACACACTTTCTGACCGACCACCTAGAAGTCAATTTCGAGGATGATATCAGTACCTCTATTCTCAACACTATGAATATAAACTATATCCCTTCCTTTATGCTCTTGCATAAATACTACTTGAGTAATAAGGAATTTTCAAAAGCTGTAAATATTGAACAGCTCAGTTTGCGCATTGCTGAAGCAGGAAATCGCCTAGAAAGCATTCAATATTATTTGCAACAACAAGAATTGCTATATGGAGAAATAGAATCTATCCTAAATCTAAAAGACCTAGAAAAAGGAATGCTACAAATACAGGATAATTTGTGGGCGATGGAAACCGAGTTGACCAACGAACGCTATGAATTATTTTTGATGGATTTACTCAAAAATAAAAAATTCGACTTGCTCGAAAAATGTAAAACGAATAAAACCGATTGGCTCGCTTTGCTTCCTCAAAGGCACAAAAAACTCAAATCAGAAGTCATCTTTGTACATGGACATCCAGACGATCCCGAATCGCCCGTTCAAAATATTTCGCATGAAGCTGCCCAACTCTATTGTAATTGGATAACAAATGTGTATAACAATAGCTCTAGTAAGAAAAAAACGTTTTGGAAAAATCATTTTCCGCCTACCCACTGAAGATGAATGGGAAACAGCCGCACGAGCCAATCACAAAGATGCTCCTTATCCTTGGGGTGGCTATTTTTGTAAAAATGTAAAAGGTTGTTATCTATCCAATTTTAATGTTTCTAATGATGCGCCTTGTATCGACTGTAAAACACCACATCCTTCCAATGATGGAGGCTTTTTTACGGTCACAGCAGATGCTTATTTCCCAAATGATTTTGGACTATACGGAATGTCTGGAAATATAGCGGAAATGGTTGCCGAAAAAGGCATTGCCAAAGGCGGAAGCTGGCAAGATTTCCCCGAAAATTGTACCATTGATGCACAAAAGAAATACAAAACAAATTCTCCAGCCATAGGCTTTCGAGTATTCATGGAAATCGAAAAGTAAAGCAGCCTAGACTGGTAAACTGGACACTTTCTAGTCAAAATTGAAAGATAAGTTAGGATTATCCTTTTTACTATCCTACTAAAACATAAAAGTACCATCAGCTAAAATCAATATTCAAAAAAATGAAAAACAAGACCAAATTCTTCGCCATTTTTGTTCTAGTATTTGCCATAAGTTGCATTAGTTTTACCTTTTCCCAAAAAGACAAATTTCGTCCGCCAGGAACGGTGAAAATCGTAGACAACTTCTTTTTTGATGAAACCGAAATCACCAATATAGATTGGAAAGAATATGTCTCTTTTCAAAAAAGAGCAGCAGGCGAAAGCTCAGAAGTTTATCGGAACACCTTGCCCGATACAAGCGTTTGGACAACAGAAGAGAACTTGAATGAACCCTTCGTACAAACTTATTACCAACATCCTGCCTATAATGACTATCCCGTAGTAGGCATCTCGCATGAGCAAGCAACAGCCTATTGTCAGTGGCGGACCCAAGCCGTAAAAAGAATGATCGAGGTTGGCAATCATTACAGCCCAAAAGCTTTTGAATATCGGCTACCAACGAAAACCGAATGGGAATTGATAGCCAATGCAGGTTATGATAAAAAAGGAAAGAAGGCGCTCAAAAAATATAAGAAAAAAGAGAAAAACTCCGTTCGATTATTTGAACCAAATGATGGGGAAAGTTGGCTTTTCTTACAAAAAGAAACCAATATGCGCTATCATAAACATGATAAGCTCAAAAAAACATTTGGTTCACCTAATGAAATTCTGAATACCTCTCCTGCCCGAGCCTTTCTACCCAATAAACACGGCGTATATAATCTTTTTGGCAATGTAGCCGAAATGATTGACGAAAAAGGCATCGCCAAAGGAGGTAGTTATATACATTATTACGAAGATATTGTACCTTCAGACAAAGATATTAGCTATGAAAACCCTGCTCGTTGGTTAGGCTTTCGTTGTGTTTGTGAAATAGTCGAATACTAATACGGAATTGAATAAATGATTTCATAAATCATACAATTGACGTATAATACCGTACTGTAAATTAGTCATATTTTGAAAGTCAGAATACAAAACAAGCTAATAAAGTCGGTATAAAACTCGAAACAGAACACGATTCAGAAGTGTTCTGTTTTTTTCAAAAAAATCATATTTGTCCTTCTTTAAAAAAACATATAAGCAATATTCAGACGAACAACTCATGCCTTTGATTTGCAAAGGCAATGAGCGAGCTTTCAATGAATTGTACCAACGTTATGGCGGAAAGCTACAAGCTTATTTTTTTAGAATGTTGGGACAGAACACCGAAAGAGCCAATGATTTTACCCAAGATTTATTTTTGAAACTGATTCAAAAAGCAGATAGCTATAACCCAAAACAAAAATTCTCTACTTGGTTTTATACCATAGCCGCCAATATGTGCAAAAACGAGTATCGTCGAATCTCGCGTGCACCAATTATGACGGTCATCAATGAGCAAGAAATAAAATCCGTTTTAGAAAAAATACCCGAAAAAATTGACCAGCAACTATTTGAAGAGCAATTATATTTATATGTACAAGAATTGAGTCCACAACATCGACAATGCTTTTTGCTGCGTTATCAAGAAGAATTGTCCATCAAAGAAATCAGTGCAATTGTCGATTGTCCCGAAGGCACCGTCAAATCTCGTATTTATTATTGCTTGAAAATACTCTCCAACAAACTCCAAATTTTTGCCCCCAATTACCAAACACCAAATACAGAACGCCATGCAGGAAAAATTTAATAATCCCATAGAACAAAAGATATCGGATGCGCTCCAAAAAAGTTCATCCATCCCTTTAGCAAAGCCTTCGCCGCAATTGCTTCAGGCACTACAAGCCAAAAAACAAACCCGTACAGGCATGCACTATCGTATGCCTGTTTGGCAAGCAGCGGCAGCCGTCCTCTTGCTTAGTTTGGGCTTGCATTATTTATTCCCCAAAACCATCATTCAAGAAAAAACCATCGTCGAGACCTCTATTCAACCCACTTATATTTGCCATACAGATACGCTTATTCAAATAAAGGAAATTGAAAAAATAGTGCGAATAGAAATTCCTAGTCCTCCTCCAAGCCCAGCGGTTGTGGTAAGTACACCAATAGGTGTATTCCAACATAATATCAAAGAATTGGATGATATTATGTATACCTCAAAATCCAACCCTGCCAATGATACCAATCAAAATACTTTTTCCATTATTAGCTCCCCAAATACCATTTCTAGAAGCCAAAATATACAAGAAAACCCTGAACTTATGGATTTTGTAACAGAAAGTGAACAATTCTCAACAATGTTCGCACAATAAATAAACAAACAAATAGTTTGATTTTACTGTTTTTTTATGTAAATTTAAGCATTGATAAAACAAATCCTGTTTGGATTTGTCGGTTTAAAATTGCGCAAAAACATAAAGCTTAGTTTTATACTAAAAAAATAGATGTTTATATTTTTTTTGTAAAAATGTTTCAACAGAGTAGACATGTTACTCAACAAGAGTATCGCAACATACTGTACTTAGCAGAAGGGTTTATTATACATATTTAATTTTAAATAAATCGTTATATATTCTTTGCTAATTTTCTGATAAAGAATAGCTAAAGTGCGAGATGCCACATCAATTTATTTTTTTGTAAATATGTAAAGCTTGCAATTCTTTTGGTATCAAAAAGCACTATCAAAAAAAAGAAAAAGTTACTAACATCTAAAAGATACTTATCAACAGATTTAGACTTGTCTTTATTTAATCTTAAATTACGATAAGTTTTAAATTAAGCATACATTTGTAAGGAGAAATAGAACTAATTGGAAGATATAAATGAATGAGGAGATTTGAAAAAATTCTCCACACTCAAAACTACACAGTCTTGTGAAACAAGACAATTTTACTACACATCATCAAAACAAAGTCTGTTTGTATTGACTTCTGTTTTGAGTATCCTCTGATTATTTCCTTATTCTTACTCGACATTAAAAGTCTTTGAGAAACTTGTAATTCAATGTATTGAATTATAAAACTATGAGAAACAGACTACACTGGAGAGGCTTTATATAACTATCTGAATCTAAACACTATGGCTGATTCAAGCAATCCGGTAAAGCGAATAACTGATTATCGCCCAAAAAAAGCAGGAAGTAACGAACTTTCTACCTACGTTTTTGGAAAAGTACAACCTCAAGCACTTCCTTTAGAGGAGGCCGTCTTGGGTGCAATTATGTTAGACAAAGATGCGCTAACAGTGGTACTTGATATTTTACAACCTGAAAGCTTCTATTCCGAAGCACACCTTTCTATTTATAAGGCTATGTTGAGACTGTTTGAAAAGTCTCAACCTGTCGATTTATTGACGGTTACAGAAAGTCTTAAAAAAGCAGGTGATATTGATAAAATTGGCGGGCCTTTTTATCTAGTAGACCTAACCAACAAAGTATCTTCTGCCGCAAATATCGAGTATCATGCTCGTATCATTGCACAAAAGCATATTCAACGAGAACTTATTCGTTCTTCGACCAATATTATTAAAGATGCTTACGAAGACACAACAGATGTTTTCGAACTATTGGACAAAGCAGAAACAGAACTATTTTCAATCACTCAAAACAATCTAAGTCGTGGCTTCGAAAGTATGGGTGCTTTGGCAAGCCGTCTGGAAAAACAGCTAGAAGAACTGGCTAAGAAAAAAGACGGATTGACTGGTGTCCCTTCTGGGTTTACAGACTTAGATCGCATAACCTCTGGTTGGCAACCCTCAGACCTTATTATTATGGCGGCAAGACCGGGTATGGGTAAAACCTCACTCACACTTGCTATCGCACGCAACGCTGCCCTCAAATTTGGCAAACCTGTTGCTTTCTTCTCTTTGGAGATGTCCAACTTACAGTTGGTACAACGACTCGTTTCACTCGAAGCCGAAATTGAAGGTAGCAAAATGCGTACAGGACAGTTGGAAGATTATGAATGGCAACAATTACAAAGTGCCATCGAAAAAATGAGCGAAGCTCCAATTTATATCGACGATACTGCTGGACTAAACATTTTTGAATTGCGAGCAAAATGCCGTCGTTTGAAAATGCAGCACGATATTCAAATGGTTATCATTGACTACTTGCAATTGATGAGTGGTGGTGGAGACAATAAAGGAAATCGAGAACAAGAAATTAGTGCTATTTCACGTGCTCTCAAAGGCTTGGCAAAGGAACTAAAAGTTCCTGTTATTGCACTTTCGCAATTGAGTCGTGCCGTGGAAACGCGTGGAGGAACCAAACGTCCGCAGCTTTCTGACCTTCGGGAATCGGGTGCGATTGAGCAAGACGCAGATATTGTATCCTTTATCTACCGACCTGAATATTATTCTATTTTGGAAGACGAAGAAGGACAATCACTCAAAGGCATGGCAGAAGTCATTATTGCCAAGCACAGAAACGGAGCATTGGATACGGTGAAGTTGAAATTTGTAGACAAATATGCCAAATTTACCGATAGAGAAGATCCTAATTTCAAAGACTTACTAGGACCAGATAATAAAGACAATTTGGATGACAATCCTTATGGTAATAATGTCATTACTCGTCAATCTCGTATGAACGATAACGACGATATTCCTTTTTAGTCCATTTTAGTATTAAACAAACATCTTGACTCTTTTAGTCAAGATGTTTGTTTAAATATCCATTCATTCTTATGAAAATTTGGCAAGAACTTTCCAAAACCGCTCTCCTCGGTACCAATCGTTCCAAAATTTCATCCTCTTTATCCATAGAATTTCAAAAATACCATATAGATTCTTCTCAAAGTGCCCATTCGCAACTGCTTGAAGCTGCCGCTACTTTTGGTGTCATGCGCCGTTCGGGTTTTCAGCTAAAAAAATTGGATTCCAAACCTCATCCAATTGAAAAATCCAATACAGAACAAGAATGCAGCCCAATTTCCTGTCGTCATTTGGCCGCTATTATCCGCTTGGCGCACGAAGCTTCCTTAAAAGAATTTCTATTTCATATTCAGGACAATAATAAGATAATTGCACCCGAATTTTTACCCGAATTGTTCCAACTTGGTCTGCGTTCCAAAGACTTGTGGAAAGACCTGAGTCCTGTACTCGGAAGCCGAGGCGAATGGCTCGCTCAGCAAAACCCCGAATGGCAACATTTGCAAAATAAGCCTTTGACAATCGACTGGCAAACTGCTACGACCAACGCAAAAATTCAAGTCATTGATTACTGGCGTAGAACAAATCCTGCCGAGGCTTTGGCAATCATTCGGTTTCATTGGTTTGAAGAGGAAGTCCGTTCTAAAGTTCGATTGATAAAAGCATTGGAAACCTCACTCTCCTTAGCAGATGAAGATTTTTTGGAAGATTGTTTGAATGAGAAACGCAAAAATGTTCGTCTAGCTGCCGCCAAACTTCTAGCTTTGCTAGAAGGTTCAGAACTAATCGATCGCATGTTTGACCGAGCCAAGCAACTTTTGCTGGTACACCAAGAAGAAAATGCTCTTGCAACAATAGAAGTTTTGCCTTTTGAAAACCTAGATAAAGCTGCGATTCGAGATGGACTTTCTTTTGACATGCAATGGAAAAAAGGAGGAAGCACAGCAGGTATTTTATTTTATATTTTACAAAGCATTCCTCCTTCTTATTGGGAAAGGCATTTTCAACTCGACTCAAAAAAACTATTGGTCGTTTATGCTCAAAGCGATTGGTCGGACTTATTGATACAAGCTTGTATCAATGCAAGCACTCGATTCGAAGACCACAATTGGATGACTCTGCTACTTTATTTTTGGGCAAACAATGAACATAAAAGCCGTTGGGCTTCTATTGACATTTCTCCTTTGATTGCCACTATTTCCGATGAGGTATTCAATCAAATTGCCAATAAATTGATGCAGCAATCGCCCAACCTTTTTGAAGAAAAAAATCTACTTATACAATTGCTCAATAGTCCTCACAATAAATGGGATGAAACACTTAGCAAAGCTTTTATTCAATATCTAAAACAAGCAACTCAAGACAATAGTAATACCTATTGGAGTGCTTTGCAATTTCGTTCTATCATCAAAAATGCTGCTTATTGTTGCCCGCCCAAAACATTCGATATTCTCCTTCGACTATTGCCTGAAAGAGATCTACAACACTCGCTTTGGGAAGAAGATTATGCTCGATTTCTAAAAATATTGAAGTTCAGAAAAGATATGATTTTGGAATTGGAAAAGAAGTAATTTTTTTGCCGTATCTTTAGAAGCAAACTTGCCTGATTTAATATAGGCAAGTAAACGGTCCACTTTTCAATTCAAATTTGAGAGATAATTTAGATTCAAAACCTAATCTAAAGCAAAAGAAATAGAAATAGAAATAGAAATAGAGTGTACCGTTTACCAGTCTATTTACTATATAAACTCAAAACAAATAAAATGATTGCCCGAACATTTTACCTCCTAATCATTCTAATATTTTTTTGCATCCAAAGTATTTCTGCACAAAACAATAATTACGAAATCGGTCTCGGTATTTACGACATTACCGGTCAAATTGCTGAAACCAATTTTTTTGGCTATGCCATACCGACACACCGAAACGAGGGCATCCGAGATCGACAATACGCTCGTGCCTACATCATCCAAGAACCTAATGGAACACCAATTGTATATGTTTGTATAGACAAAGGAGCCGTCTTTCAGGCGATGAATGTAGCTGTTTTGGATAAACTCCAAAATGCTTTTGGAACACTTTATACTGATGCCAATGTCGTCATCAGTGCAACACATACACACGTAGCAGCGGGCGGCTGTTCGCATTACAATTTATACAACACGGCTACAGGAGGTTATTGGGATACTAATTTCGATAATGTCGTAGAAGGCATTTTTCAATCCATCGTGCGAGCACATAATAATATCGCTCCTGGTCGAATTTATTTCAATAAAGGTTCATTGACTAATGCAAGTATCAATCGTTCTTTGGTTGCTTATCAAAATAATATCGATGCCAACTCTTTTCCTAGTATAGACGAGGAAATGACGGTGTTAAAATTTATACAAGGACAAACAGAAGTCGGAATGATTTCTTGGTTTGGGGTACACCCAACGAGTTTGAATAAGGCATATACCCACAACAGTGCCGACAATAAAGGCTATGCTGCTCTCAAATTTGAACGACTCAAAAATTCTACTTATGGAAATACAGGCGCATTTGTAGCGGCTTTCGCCAATACCAATGCAGGCGATATGTCGCCCAATTTGAACCTTCCTCCTGCCAATGATCCTTTTGCAGAATCTACCGGCCCTGGAGCGACGGACGAAGAAAGCTGTGATATTATTGGATATCGACAATATGACAAAGCCTTAGAATTATACAATACTGCTAGTATTCAGTTGACAGGTTCGGTGCAATCTATTACTCGATATACCGATTTTTCGGATGTAGATATTGCGCCAAGATTTACCGATGGACAAGTTCAAAATACGTGCAATGCTGCTTTGGGTTCTTCTTTTGCAGCAGGCGCAGAAGATGGCAGAAGTGGCGTTCCTGGTTTTACCGAAGGAATGACCAATGATCCTTCAAGCGGCTCTGCCCTCGACCAATGTCATGCCGAAAAGCCTATATTTTTGACCCTAGATGATGGAAATGGTTTGCCCGAAACGCCCAAAATTTTGCCTTCGAGTATTCTCAAAATAGGGCAATTGGCGATTTTGGCTGCTCCTGCAGAATTTACAATTATGGCAGGGAGAAGAATAAGAGCTACCGTACAAGCCATACCGAATACAGGGATTACAGAAACTATTTTTTCGGGTTATTCTGATGCCTATGCGGGTTATGTAACAACACGTGAAGAATACGCCTTGCAACAATACGAAGGAGCAAGTACGCATTTTGGTCCTTGGACTTTGGCGGCTTATCGCCAAGAATTCGAACGATTAACGAATCAATTAATTGATCCTAGTTTAGACCCTTGGCCTGTTGCAGAACCCAATATTCCAAATACTTCTTCTGGCTTAGATATGACAGTGAATGTTCTTTTTGATGATATACCATTCACGTCTAATTTTGGAGATATACAAACAGATGTTGCAAGTCTTTATGATAGAGGCGAAACCGCAGCAATTACTTTTTGGGGTGCACACCCAAATAATGATTTAAAAACCAATAGTACTTATTTAACGGTTGAATGGAATGATGGCTCGAATTGGATACCTTTATATTTTGATAGAGATCCAATTACCAAAATGACTTGGATTCGAAATGGCGTTTCCTTTTCTCATATTCTTATCCAATGGCAAATTCCTTTTGATGCCCCGACTGGCGATTACCGTATTTGTCATTTTGGAAAATGGAAAAATGGTTGGAATGGAAATCTCTCTGACTACTCTGGTTGTAGTAGTACTTTTTATATTGGTCCATCTCCTTGCGTCGATGGTTATGAAAATGCAAATCAGCTCATTGGAACGCAAGCTCTAACCGAGAATTTTGAAACCAATCTTGGTATAGATTCTGACCAAATCATTTCCACAAATATTCAAGTCAATTATGATGCAGGTACTTGTATTGACTTATTGCCTGGTTTTGAAGTAGAATTAGGAGCAGAATTTCATGCATTTATTGACGGATGTTCGCAAATTCCTTAAATCAGAGACTATTCATATAATTTCATTGGCTTATTAAGCGTTTCTTTTTCACGATTATTCCGTTTATAATAAAAAAAACAAGTCCTTTGCAGCTTTCTTCTTGCAAAGAATCAATAAATCAAAGCTTTTATACATAATGACGAACCAAATCAGTCTTTTAATTCTATTTTTATTTTCAAGCACTAACTTCTTACTCGCTCAAGATGAAGCCGAAGCGATGCGAGTCATTCATTGTAGTGCGCTCAATAAAAACACTTCTATACAAAATATTTTTGTAGACCATACCAATACCAAATGGATTGCTACTGCCGAAGGTTTATTTCAAATCTATTCTGCAGACAATGCAGGAAAAAAAGACTTGGGAGGCGATTGGGCTTTGTTGCGCCAAAGAGGAGGCAATTTTGAATTGGAAATGGAGCCCGACAATCTAGAACTCAAAAAAATGAAAGCCGTCCAAAGTTTTAGTACAGATGCGGATAAAAATAAAATCAATGCCACTTTTTATGATAAGAAAAAAAGGCAGCTTTGGATTGGTACAACACAATCGGGTTTGTATTGCTACAAAACCTCAAAAGGTGATTTTCGTTTATTGGAACATATAGATACTAAAAATTCTAAATTAGTTTCCAATCATGTCAACGCCATTTATGCAGATAAATTCGAGCGAATTTGGGTAGCAACAGATGCAGGTGTTTTGGTAAAAGAAAAAAACAAATGGAAATTATATGAAAAAGACTCTAAAGTCTTTTCTATCGAACATGACAAAACCAATGTTTGGCTCATGGGAGAAGAATATTTGTGGAAAGTAGATGAAATCAATCGTTGGATGCTGGATGATATCGATCCTCGTTTGGCTCGTGGTCAAATCCGAGCAATTGCCTACGATAGTAAAGGCAAATTGTGGGTGGCTTCCGATATTATTACTCGTTTTGATGTCTTAAATGATAAAGTGGAAGTATATGACTCTTCCAATGGTTTTAGTGCCAAGAGTATCAATTGCATCAAAGTGGATCAAGACGATGCGCTTTGGGTTGGTACCAATGAGGGACTATTCCTTATTGAGCGAGAAGCGACTATGACGGTTTCTTGTGCCATCGAAAAAGAATTGAGCTGTACAGGCTCTACAGATGATGCTGCCCTTTTGGTTAAAGTATTTGGTGGAACACCTCCTTATGAATACGAATGGGATAGTGGCTTTTCGGGGCCAAACCCTCAAAATGTTGGTCCTGGTTTGTTTACCGTAAGGGTAAAAGATGCCAATGGCTTGGTCAAAAAATCGGGCGCAAAAATAGAAGACAATCGCATGCAAGTGAGTGTTGCTAATTCTTCGGATGTTAGTGGCGGAAAAGATAATGGTCTGGCAGAAATAAACGTAAATGGCGGCGTAAAACCTTATGCTTTCAAATGGGACAATGGGGAAACCAAAGCCAAAGCCAAACGACTTTCAGCAGGCAGACATCAAGTGACCGTCAGTGATAAAACAGGTTGTGAGTATGTAGCGACTGTTCAAATTGGAGGGGAAATTTTAGCAGCTAACAACTCTGCTTCTACCATTAATAATTCGTCATTAAAAATTGCTTATGATGTATCTGGAGAGTTGGGTTGTGCGGATGATAACAATGTAGCAATTAGCTTGTCGATAGAAGGCGGAACAGCTCCTTATTTGTACAAATGGAATAAGGCGGGGCTCGAAGGAAAATTGCTTTCCAACTTGGGTGCAGGAGATTATGCTGTAACCGTAACGGATGCGAATGGAAATGTCCAAACTCAAAATATTTACTTGGAAGCACCTGATCCTATCGTAGCTACAGCAGTTATGGACCAAGCAGTTTCGGGCGAGCGGAAACGAGATGGAATTGCTTATGTCAATGCAACTGGTGGTTCTGGAACATTCAAATATGAATGGAGCAGTGGTTCTCGCAAACAAAAGGTAAAAAATCTGATTTTGGGTAAACACACCGTGACCGTAACCGACCAAAGTGGTTGTACAGCGGAAGCAACAGTCGAAATGAGCAAGCAAATAAATATGGCATTGTCCTCTGCTAGTAATCTCCGAAAAGGGCAAATTATCCGACTCGAAAAACTATATTTTGAAGCAGATAGTACACATATCACGGATTTGTCTTTGCCAACATTGAATGAAATTGTAAAATTCATGGAAAATAATCCTACCATCAATATAGAAATTGGTGGACACACCAACGGCGTTCCGCCGCATGAATATTGCGATAAATTGTCTTCGTCTCGTGCCAAATCTGTTGCAGAATATCTCACCCTTCGAGGTGTCCGTACAGAGCGTGTAAAATTTAGAGGCTATGGAAAGCGAAGACCTTTAGCTTCTAATAATACGGCTTCGGGTAGGCGGAAAAATCAGAGAGTGGAAGTGAAAATATTGTAAACAAAAAAGCCTTTTCGGACATGTCCGAAAAGGCTTTTTTGTTTATAGTCTTGTTTCAATTTCAACCCAAAATATCTTTAACTTCAAATTTAATGTCCGAAAATTGATTGCAATAAATAGAGTCTTTTATAGTCGCAATTTCTGTTTTTTTATACTGATTTTCTTCAGGTTTTGTATGGATTAAAATCTGCTGATTGTTAATGTCAACAATCCAATATTCAGGAATACCCACTTTTGCATAAAGGGGCGTTTTTATATTTTTATCATAATTTAAAGTGCTATCTGCAACTTCAACTAAGAGGTAAGTATCTTTAGCTTGGGGTAAATGATTCATATAAAAATCATCCCGCAGTTTTATGAGTAATACATCAGGTTCAGGTTCAGATAAACCTCCGATTTGAATAGGATCTTGTATTTGCACCAATGCTTTATTCAAAAAAGAAGACACAAATAATTGATTGATTCTTTTGACGATTGCAGAGTGCTTGCTTCCAATTGGACTCATGTGTAATATTTCTCCTTCTATTAATTCAACTCGTTCATTAGGCTTTAATATACCCAACTCTGCCATCCGATGATATTCATCAATGGTGATTAATCTTTTTGAAAATATATCTAATAATCGAGTCATAATAATACAGTAAACTATTTTTTAGCTTATTTCTTTTCTTCAAGATACAATTTCTTAATGATTTATTCAATGTCTTTGTCGAAAGCCGAGGCTGCTAATGGCAGGTTTGCGCAATTTTGTCTCTGATATATTTGTGTACTACACTCTACTTCCGACAAGCTTTCATTCAATTGCTTATTTATCAATTCAAGGCATCATATACACAATCTTGTATCATTGGGCGATAGTTTTCTTTACTAAATTTATAATAAATCTTGTAAACGAATAGGATCTTGTTTTACATGATCTATCTCAACAACAAAAACTAATAGTTCTGTCTCTTCAATGAGATAAATGATTCGATAAGACCATTTGAGAACACGGCGAAATACAAGTTTTTCATCGCTAATTTCTTTAAGAATGGCATTTTTCTCAGGTCGGTATTCTAATTTTTCTAATTCCTCAAGTAAGGCTAGTCTTACTTTGTCAGCAGTTTGAACCGTTACATTTTCTTCAAGATATAAAACAATTTGCTCTAGACTCTGTTCCGCTCTTGGTGTTATTACTACTTCATACGATTCAACCATTTTTCAGATTTTGCTTTGAGTTGGTCTAGTCCAATATGTTTGCCTTTACGTGCAGCTTTGATTTCTTCCTCCAAACGAGCACGCATATCAGATGCCGTATGAGGCTTACCTTCAACATCAAAACCAAAAGTTTCCGTTTCATCATAATAAGCCTCCATCATGACATAAACCATTTTTAGCAAACGTTCATCTGCTGTATCGATCCGCTCGATTAATAATTCTTTGATTTGTGCGATACTCATATTTATTTCTTTTCTTCAAGATACAATTTCTTAATGATTTATTCAATGTCTTTGTCGAAAGCCGAGGCTGTTAATGGCAGGTTTGCGCAATTTTGTCTCTGATATATTTGTGTACTACACTCTACTTCCGACAAGCTTTCATTCAATTGCTTATTTATCAATTCAAGGCATCATATACACAATCTTGTATCCTTGGACGATAGTTTTCTTTACTAAATTTATAATTGAACATAGACGGGAAAGTTCGATTGGAAAGCAAGATATAAATTAGGTTTTCTTCGGGATCGACCCAAACACAAGTTCCTGTAAAACCCAAATGCCCAAAGGTATAGGCGGAGGCTTGGGGCGACATATTTTCGGATTCATATTTGTCCAATTGCTTCATATCAAAACCCACTCCTCTACGAGTACAGCCCGAGCAACGTTGTGTAAATAAACTAATCGTCGAAGCATTCAAATAGCTTTTTCCTCCATAGCTTCCACCATTTAGCAACATTTGCATCAATATAGCCAAATCTTTGGCAGTCGAAAACAAGCCTGCATGACCGCTCACACCTCCGAGCATGGCACTGCCCATATCATGTACATGACCTTGCACTCGTTGCTGCCGAAAATATTTATCCTGTTCGGTAGGAGGAATTTTGGTTTTAGAAATTGCTTGTAATGGATTGAAACGAATATTTTTCAAACCCATTGGTTCGTAAAAATTATCCTTTACATATTGATCCAAACTTTTGCCCGAAACGGTTTTCACCATGTCTGCTACAAGGTAAAAACCCAAATCACTGTACTTATAATTTTTACTAGAACGCAATTCTGAATCGTAAATCGTTTGGCGCATGCTGTCCGCATAACTTGTTTGTAAAAATAAGTTGGCAGCCACAGGAAGGGCAAATTCAGACGAAAACTCTTTGCGGTAGAAATCTTTAGAAGGTCGAGCTTTTTTCTTTGTTCCTGTCAATGTTTTTTCATAAAACTTAATCCAAGAACGTAAACCCGAATGATGCGTCATCATTTCTCGAATCGTCAAAGCAGCTTTATTGGTATTTTTTAGGGCAGGTAAATAACGACTCATCGGCATATCAATATTTACCTTTCCTTTTTCGTGTAGCTTCATTACCGAAAGAGTAGCCGCCGCTATTTTGGTAATGGAAGCAAGGTCGTACAAATCATCGGTTTGGACCGCTCTTTTTTTTTCATAGGTATGATAACCGTAGGCTTTTTCAAAAACGATTTTTCCGTCTTTGGCGACCAAAACAACGCCTCCTGGAGTCGCTTTTGTTTTGATAGCTTTTTGCATCAACGTATCTATCGGAAGCAATTTGTAGGATTGCATCCCAACCGATTCGGGAACATCAAAACCCATTCTTTGAACACCTATTGTGTTTACGCCATCATTGAATTTGCTTCGAGGAGAAGCTGTTACAGGCAAGCGACCTCTCAAACTAAATCCTCCAAACAAGGCTTCTGCTGCTATTTTTTGAGTCCCCATTTGCTCGGTATAAGCCACTAAAACATGTTCTACAGCATCAAAATATTTCAAACTATAAGGTGTTCCAAAAACCACCAAAATGACCTTCGTTTTTTGGTTGAGTTCGGTAATGAATTTTTTCATGCTTTTGGTAAAACCGAAATCTTTACTAGCATAATTACTCATATCGTGCAAACCTACAATGACGACATCTTTACTCGACAATTTAGCGAGTAAGGATGATCGCTTATAATCTGAAATATCTTTTCCTACTTGAAATTGCTCGGCATCGGCATATTTGCCGATGGTTTTCTGAAAATCGGTCGGACTAGAAGCTCCTATCGAAAGTGTTCCTATCGGTTTTTCTGTGCTTTGCAAGGGAACGAGCTTATCGCTGTTCCGTACTAGCGTGAGGGCATTTTCGATTAGTTTTCTCCGTAAGGAAATCGCCTTTGCTGTTTCCAAGTCTTGTCTAATGGAATATTCTTTTATAGGAATAAATTTTTTCAAACCTAAATTATACTTGGAACGTAATACTTTTTTGACACTTTCGTCTACGCTAGCTTGGCTCAATTTCCCTTCGGTAATAAATTGCTTGATGACTCTAAAAGCTGCCTCCACATCTGCGGGCAAGAGCAATACATCGTTGCCAGCTACCAATGCTTTGGCTTCTACTTCTCCACTCTTATGATGCTTGGTCACGCCTTTCATACCCAAGCCATCGGTAAAAATAAGTCCGTCAAAACGAAATTCTTTTTTCAAAATCGTTTCAATGGCATTGGCAGAAAGTGTCGTTGGTAAATTCGGCGTATTGTCAATTGCGGGTACATGCAAATGCGCTATCATCATGCTTTGTATGCCATGCTCCGCTAAAACTCGAAAGGGTAATAATTCGATGCTATCCAAGCGATTTCGGTCGTGCGCAATAACGGGCAAATCGAGGTGTGAATCTACATCGGTATCGCCATGCCCAGGAAAATGTTTGGCGCAAGCCATCACATTTCCGTCTTGCATTCCTTTCATATACATATAACTTTTGGCAGAAACATTGTAGCGGTCTTCGCCAAAAGAACGAGTATTGATTACTGGATTATTAGGATTATTATTGACATCGACTACGGGTGCAAAATTGATGTGTACGCCTACTCGTCGCAATTGTCGAGCGACATCTTTGCCCATATCGTAAATGAGTCGATTGTCTTGAATTGCTCCCAACATCAATTGTTTTGGATAACTAAAACCGTCTGATTTGAATCGCATACCCAAACCCCATTCGGCATCCATCGAGATCATCATAGGAATATGTCGATTGAGTTTTTGGTAGCGATTGATTAATTGAATTTGCTTTTCGGGTGTCCCTTGAAAAAAGCATAATCCGCCCAAATGATAGTTTTTTATGAGTTTTTCGACCTTTGCAATATGGTCGGGTCCTTTATCGGAATGTGCTCGCACCATCATCAATTGTCCGAGACGTTCGTCGGGAGACATCGCATTGAATACCGAATCGACCCATTGATTGGCTGTTGCTTCCTTGTAAGAAGCTTTATTTTTTGGGTATTGAAAAGCTAAAAAACTTATGCTAAGAAAACTTAATATTAGAAAGGATAGTTGTTTCAATGTATTTGAATTATTACAAATCGTGAATCCTATACATCACAATTTGAGATGGATAAAAGGTTTAAGAGTGTAAGGCTAAAAAAAATATTGCCCTGAAATCAAGTCAAAGACTTGGATAATATGAGTTTTAAGTTGAAAACCTTAAAACAGCGGTAATTTCTAAATTTCATTATAGGACTCCAATAAAGTCTCGTAATAATACAATTTTTTTAGATTTTCTTTAGTTTTGTTCTTGGTCTTTTGTTTAGAGTATCTTTTAGACGAAGGTCGAAAGCAAAAGGCATCTTTTTAAATTAGGGCTTGCGTAAAAATAAACACTCCATTTTATGCTGTCTTTTTGCTTTCATACATCGTTGTCAAAATAGTGATTTAACCAGTTAAACTCCTATTTTAACGCCTTGTCTGAAAACAAAAATCCTAGCCTAAATTTGTAGCGGTTATTTCTGCGCAAGCCCTTAGTATGAATTACTTCTAAAAAATCTAAAGAACATGAATTTAAAATCATTTTTAGCCACACTTTTTATTGCTGTATTTTGTAGTGCTGTATCTTTTGCTCAATCTCCTGCTGGGTTGTGGAAAACAATAGACGACAATACAGGCGAAGCCAAATCTTATGTAGAGATTTTTGAAAAAGATGGAAAATTTTATGGAAAAGTAACCAAGTTATTGCTCAAGCCAATGGATACGCTTTGCGAAAAATGTCCTGGAGACTTGAAAAACACACCTGTTGTTGGTTTACAAATTCTCAACGACTTGACTCCGTATAAAGATTACTGGAGCTACGGAAAAATAATGGATCCTGAAAATGGAAAAAACTACAAATGTAATCTTTGGTTTGAAGACGGCAATACAGACGAATTGCACCTAAGAGGTTATGTTGGTGTATCGGCTTTAGGTCGCAATCAGACCTGGCATCGAGTGAAGTAACAGAAAAAAGTGCGGTGTGTTCATGTGTTCACGTATCTACGTCAAATAGAACGTGAACACGTGAACACACTAAAACGTGAACACATTTTTAATCTGGTATCTCTGCCTTCATTTTTTCTGTGTTTTCGGCAACTTGGAGTGCCTCTATTATTGCATGTATTTCTCCTTCTACAACTTGCTGTAAATTAAAGTTCTTGTTGTTTCCTTCCAAACGGTGGTCTGTACAGCGATTCTGAGGATAGTTATAAGTACGTACTTTTCCAGAACGATCTCCTGTTCCGACCAAAGACCTTCTCTTTTTCGCTACACTCGAATCATGCTGTTCTTTTTGCACATCAAAAACTTTTTGGTACAAACGAGCCAAAGCAATATCTGCATTTCTGTGTTGCGAACGTCCATCTGTACTCTCTGCTGCAATACCCGTAGGAAGGTGGGTATATCGAACACCCGATTCGGTTTTGTTTACGTGTTGTCCTCCAGCTCCACTTGCTCTGAAAGTATCTCGTTTCAAGTCTGCTTTATTAATGTTGACATCTTCCATTTCGAGTTTTGGGAAAACCGCAACCGTTGCAGCTGAAGTATGCACTCGTCCTTGCGATTCCGTTTTTGGGATTCGCTGTACTCGATGTGCGCCCGACTCAAACTTGAGCCTTCCGTACACATTGTTGCCTGTGATTTCCAAAACCAATTTATTGTAGCCGCCAGCTGTTCCTTCGTTGGTCGAAACAACTTCTACTTTAAATTTCTGTGAATCAAAATATTTGGAATACATTCGATACAAATCGCCTGCAAAAATACTGGCTTCGTCTCCTCCTGTTCCCGAACGGATTTCAAAAATCACATCTTTTTCATCTTCTGGGTCTTTGGGAATGAGCAACAATTTAATTTGCTCTTCCAGTTCTACTTTTCTAGGCAAGAGCTCATCCAATTCCATCTGAGCCATTTCCTTCATTTCGGCATCTTCCTCTTTGAGCAATTCTTGGCTTGTTCCGATATTGCCCAATACATTGCTATAGTCTTGGTACACCTCTACAATTTCCTGAAGGTCTTTGTATTCTTTGCTCACTTTTGCATAACGATCCATATCCGACATCACCGAAGGGTCAGAAAGTTGTTCTTCTAAGTGATAGTATTTATCTCGTATAGCTTCTAATTTGTCTATCATTTTAAAAATTTGCGTTTAACCATTTAGCTTTACCAAACTCTCTTTGTTGAACTGTTGTTCTCAAGCCGGCCTGCGTCTGGCAGGTTTAGTAAAGTAATTTTTTTTATAAAAAAAGTGTATTTGTACTTTTGAATAAGGCTTATTCAATAAAAATATAGCTAGAGTCGCTAACTGAAATGGTGGAAAAAGGAGAAGGTCTTCATAATATATTTGTGTATAAAAAGAACTAAAAATTTAAACTTCAAGCTCAATTTCAAGGCTACTATTCTACAATTAGAATTGATGGAAGGCAATTTGGCTGAAATCTCTACAGAAACAAAGGAAATAATAGCGATGTTTAAAATTGCTTGCCTTTCATCTTTGCTGTTTTTTCCAAGTTTAGAATAAATGCCAACTTCAATACTTTAGCAATGTGATTTAGGTCAAAAGTCAAATTTAAAACATATTCTTAAATTTTAATTAAAACCCATTCTGTACATTAGTAATTTTGCAAAAATACTCTTTTTGCTTTTCTCAAAAGAATAAACGCTCACTAATTTTTTATAGTTCCTTTAAAGCCATTTAAATGCTGTTGATTATCACGAATTAGGTTAAGAAAAACAAATATGTTCTTTGATTATATGAAAGCCTCGTAAGCTTGAATGAGTAAATTTAACTTAGCCAAACCTATCCAAATAGCCTTTACTCCAGGAGGTTTTTTGGATTTTGAAGTCGTTGCTAACAATTTAAGCAATTCTACGAATTGTTTGACGTTAGGACTAGGCATATTTGGTTTAAGTTTTGTGCCTTTATTCTTATTAAGAAAAAGAGCTAGCACTAGGTAATGTTTATGAGTGAACCCAAGTTTTTCAATGTTAGTATCTGGATTCTCGGTTGCTGCGTAGCGTAAATTCATCACTTTCCAACTCAACAAACTATATAAAGTGATGGCATTTTCTACCGCTGATGGTTCTTTGAGTTGAATTTTCTCAATTTTAGCTCCCTGTTTTAAAACATAATGAAATTCTTCAATACGCCATCGTTGAATGTAAAACTGTAGAATTTGTAATGCTTCATCAATAGTAGTAATGGGTAATGTAGTTAATAAGCGCCAGGTGATTGGTGCTTTTTGCCAATCTTGTAAGGGACTAACCTGCTCCACTAATACAGCATATAACTGAACGGGTTCACTATTTTGTGGCTGGTCTCTAGTTGCTCGGTAAGTGGGTGGAATGCTAACGGAGGTGAATTTTACTTGAAAAGCGATTTCATGTTTTTTACCATTGTCATCATAAATGTTAGCTAAATGAATATCTTCCGCTTCTTGTTCGTTGAGTGTATCCCACAATTTTTGGTCGTTACATAAAGTTTTATCACTTCTAGAACGAACGAGTAAGTGAACATTGGGTGCTTTTTTGGCCTCAAATAATTCATAAAAATCAGCTTCTCTATCACAAACATCAATAGCCGTATGTTGGGGGAATTGTGCGAAAAAAGATTGAAATTGTTCAAAATGATGAAGCCATCGAACGGATTCTTTATCTGCCAAAGGCCACATGGTTCTATTTTGACCAAAATAATCGGGGTCTCGATTCCACATAAACTGATTAAACAAACCTAAACTAACGCCATTTTGGTCACAAAGTAAGTGATTATGGGCATAATAGCCTTTACGGTTAGCATAATTGAGACTGCCTAATTTATCGGCTACTTGATTACCTGTAAAATCTAAATCTGTGGTATCTTGAATGCCCAGTACTGTCATCGGTGGAGCTGCCGAAAAATAAGCGTGCAACCTATCTTTTTCGGATAATAGCATATAGTCATGTTTAACCATAGTGCTGGAAAAAAAAATTATAGATAGATTGCATTTGAGCATTATCTCGGGCACTCTGTGGTATAGGGTTACCAAAATTTTCTCCTAATTGACTAATGATTTCTGGAAATAAAGCATTTGTACCTTTATGACCAAAAATACTGTGGGGAGTAAGTTCGGTAGCGTAACTAGAGAACATTTAGAACTATTTTAGTATAAATGCACTAAATTACGTATTATCGAGAACTTAATCATATTTTCAAAGAACGTATAAGTCTTTTTATCGCTAATTCGTGATAATCAACAGCATTTAAATGTCTTCAGAGTATGTTTTAATTCTATGATTGAGCGAAAGCGAGTAAATTTTGTTCTGAATGAGGCAAAAAACGCAGGCATAGTCTTCATTACGTCGAGTATTTTTAACAAAATTCAGGAGAAAATTTACCGCTTGCAGCCGATTAATAGAATTTAAAACATACTCTAACTCGCATTGGTCGATATTTCTTCTTGGAAAATCGACAAAATGTTACAGAAATGTTAAAAAACCTGCATATTAAGTATAACAAATGAAAACTGCTTTATTCGATTTTATTCTAAACAATTAAATTCCTTTAAAGTACATATTGTATTAATAATCAAACAATTAGAATTGGCAACTTGCCTCTAATTGCCCTAATAATCTGATGCATCAAATGAAAAACAAAACCAAATTTACTGCATAACCTAAAACCCGTGAACAGGGCAAACAGAACCAAATGAAAAACCGATTTAAACCCATTGCCCTGTTCACAAAACCGAAACCAAATTTTATTAAAAATTAAAACCAATTTATCATGACGAAAGAAAAATTGAAAGACAGCAAATTGAGCGTATCCGTCAACGAACTGGTTACTGCTCAAAAAAGGCACATCGAAAAAGTGCATACCGAAATCATAAAGCAAGCCGAGAAACTTGGCGAGCAAGATGGAGCGATGAATCTACCTCAACTAGAAGATAGCCAAACCAGCCCAAACGAGGGTTTGATTAAAAGTGAATATCAGAAATTGATCGCCGATGGCTGGAAAAAAGGCAAACCTTATTTGGATTCGCCTCATATTGAATATCAAACGCAATTGGAAAAAATCAGTCATTTTGATACTCAAGAGGATGTATTTATCGGCAAAGAAAAGGCCTTGATTGCTCAAAAAAGAGCCGATAAAGAAAGTATTATCAAAAGGGAGTTCGCCAGCAAAAAACTAGAAATTGACAACTACGACAAAATGGTCAAAAGAGACTATATCGAAACCAAACAACAACTACAAGAAGTGCAAGACCGAGTGGGGCGCAAAAGTCCGATTATTCATTTAAAATCGACTTTCCTGTATGTTTTGCTCTTGGTAGGCATTGGTTTTAGTGAAGTACCTTTGAATATCCAGATTTTTCAAAAATTTGGAGAAGCCTTTTACATCACTATCATCATGGCAGGTTCATTGGCGATTGCCATTCCTGTTTTGGCGCACTTTAGTGGTGTGTTTATCAAGCAAAGAAAGGAGAAAAAAGATTATACCGCTTTGGGGATTATAAGCATTCTGTTGTTTATCATTTTCAATTTTGGGGTCTCTATTTTCCGCACCTATGTCTTGGCACAAACGACAGGCGAAGCGGTGAGTAATTTGAATATTATCATTTTTACTTCTCTCAATATGATTCTCTTTATCATTGGTGTTTTGGCAGCTTATTTCCGTCACGACGAAAGTTATGAATTGGAGTATAGTTACAAAAAATTCCAAGTAGAGAAGTTGAAATATGATAAGGAAAAAGCTAACATTCAAAACCGTTTAAAGACCATTGAAACGGAAAAGAATCAGGAATTGAAAACGGTTCAAAATGCTTATTTGCAAGACAGCATCGAATTGCACCATACCAGAGACACGCTTATAGAGAAGCGCAACAAGTCTTTGCGTGTGTACGATGAGTTACTCAATTCTTTTGTAGCATTGGAGTCTTATATTGATGCAAGTTATAACATCGCTATTGAAAAATATCGCGCGACTAATTTGGTCAATAGAAGTACGCATTTGTCGCCCAAGTCTTGGAAAAAGAAAATGCCCAAACTGGATTTGAAATTTCAAGCTTGTACGGAGTTGGATCCGAATTAAACGACGTGTTCACGTTCTGTGTATCTACGTGTCTATGTTCAATGTTGACGTAGATACGTAGATACTTGAACACACTTAAACATTCAAAAAAATAAAGAAAATGAAAAAATTAATGTTTTTAATGATAGTTCTTTTGGCAATTTCCTGTAAAGAAGAAAGTGCCATTCGAAGCGATTTATATATTTACTTGGACTTTACAGAAGGTCAAGATTATAGCGCCAACTTAGAGTCTGATATTGATAAATATTTGGGTTTATTGGAGGTAGAAAAAGAGGATTCTCGCAACTATGGTTCGGTCAAAATTTATCCCTTGCACGATGTTTCGGCAGGGATGAGCCAGACCGTCAAATTGAAGGAAGGGAAATCTTCTTTTGAGGGAAATAGATATTTGCGCAAGAAAGAGATTGATGAATTCAAAAGCAAATTACTCGATAAAATGAATAGCGTCAATGCTGAATTTACGGGTAAGGAATTGAATAGCTCGCACATTTTCACGCCCATTTGCAAAGGCGTAAAAAAGCTCAACAAGTCGGATGCGAATCGAAAAGTTATTTTGATTTATTCGGATATGTTGGAGAATAGCGAGTTGGCGAATTTCCATTCCAAAAACTTGTCTTACGAGGCCTTGAAAAAGTCCTTCGATAAAGCTTGTGGTCTAGAAGATGCTTCTGATGTGGAGTTTTACATCGTACATCCTGTAGACAAAAAGAACGACCAGAAAATTCGGAACGCCGCCAATTTGTGGACTAAATATCTACTAGAAAAAGGCGTGGATGAGGATGCTTTCCATTTTGATACTGGAATTGATATTTAAGTCTTTATCCAAAAAAAAAAATCCCGAAGACACGATAGTAGGTCTTCGGGATTTTTGCTCTTAGTTGGTATGCTTTATCTCATCAAAGTCACATCTCCTTTGAATACTTCGACTCTACCGCTTGGCATTTCAATTTCGGCATACCAAACAAAAACAGCGGGATCCATTTCCTTGCCTCGGAATGTTCCATCCCAACCAATCGTTTCGTCATTGGTATCAAAATCAAAAGCTTCATAGACATTATTTCCCCAACGGTCATAGACTCTAAACAAATTGATTTTTTCAATTTGTCCGCTTGCAAAGACACTCAACAAGTCATTCAAACCATCTTCGTTTGGCGAAAATGCCGAAGGCACATAGACATTGATTTCGACTTCGACACGCAAAACAATCGCATCCGTATCTTCACAACCGCTTGTACTAACAACCGTTACTTCATACATCGTTTCCGATAAAACCGAAACCGTAGGAGTCAAACAATCCGTACAAGAAAGTCCTGTATTTGGTGTCCAAATAATGGTGTCGATTTCACTTTCAGGTATATTCGTCAGTACATTGAGTTGCGTCGAATCTCCTGGACTGACTTGTAAATCTGTTCCCAAATCTATCTCAACTGTTCCGCCATCTGGCAAAACAACCGTCGTATCTGCTTGGCATCCTTGTGCATCTTGGATGGCAATCGTATAGGTTCCACCTCCCAAGAAATTGAACTCTGGACTCGTACTAAATGTACCACCATCTATTGAATATAAATATGGAGCTGTGCCATTGATAACCTCATCAACCGTAATACTTCCATCGACTACATCGGCACAACCTGGCCCAACTAAGGCTATAGAATTGACACTTGGCATTGGTGGCTCGGTGATATTTACCGTAGCTTCGTCTTCACAACCATTGCCCAAATCTACAATAGTCAAAGTGTACGTTCCTGCTTGAGCAACACTTGGTGAAGCGGTATTTTCATTATTTACAATCGAAGTTCCTGACCAATTATAAGCCAATCCTTCACCTGTAATCGAACTAGAATTGCTTCCATCCAATAAGACTTCAGCTTCATCGCAAGGAAGGATGGCATCTGTGCCAGCATCGGCGTTTGGTGTATCTAGATTTTGGTTGACAAAAATAGAATCTGTTTCATTACAACCATTATTTTGGTCGGTAACCGTAAAATAATACCAACCCGTTTGGTCTACCGTAATCATAGAAGTATTACTTCCAGAAATGATATTTCCATCTGGAGTTTGCCATTCATAAACAGCATTATTTACGTCCTCAACGGTGGCATCTCCAATCACATTGACTTCTTGGTCATTACAATTCAGTTCTTGTGCTTCCAAAATATCCACAATCGGATAGGTCGTCAAATCAGGAACATCTATCAATTCGCTATCCGAACAACCCGAAATGGTATCTACTACTTCTAGGAAATAAGTACCCGTTCCAAACACTTCGAAAGTAACTTCCGTCGCTTTATTTATTGGATTATTTAAATTTTCTGAATACCATTGGTAAACAGAATTTTCTCCATTGGCTGCTGCATTGCTTGCTTCCAAGACAATACTTGCAATCACACAATCAAAACCCAATGGATTGATGGCACTCGAAATAATCGCACTTGGATTATTGGAATTATCGGCCACAATAATACTCGAAGGAGAAGACGTACAATTATTATCAGGATTGATGACTATTAAAGTATATTCTCCTTCTTGGTCTATCGTCGGATTGGCTTGGTCGGATGTAAACCCGTTTGGTCCTGTCCATTGATAAACAGCATTTGGTATATTACTTGTTCCGTCTAAAATGCTTGTTAAATTTTGACAATCGAGTGCTGGAGCGGGTGCAGTTATTGCGGAAGGAATCACATCATTCGATATTACTTCGTAACTATCTTCTGTGATACAACCATTCAAGTCAATCGTCAAAGTATACGTTCCTTGCGAGCCAACCGTTATGGTTTCTTGGGTTTCATCACTTACAATTGCGCCGTCATTTGTTGTCCATAAATAAGTTACTCCCGCAGTAGAACCCATAGCAGACAAATCGCCTTGATTGTCGGCACAAGTCAATTCTTGCACACCACTTATTTGTATCGTAGGTAAAGGTAAAATTTCCACTTCTAGAGCAACACTTGCATCTGGACAAACATCAGCCGCTTCAACAGTATATTCAAAACTATAGGTATCTGCTGGTAAAAACAATGGATCAAAAGTCCCTGTAGAAGTACTCAATGCTCCCGTAGAAACGGGTTCAGACCAAGTACCTCCTGCATCCGCTCCAGTCAATAATTCACTCAATTCTATTGGACTATCGTCTCCTTCGCATTGGTCGGTATTAGATGCCAATCCTGCAACAGGAGGCATTTCTACAGCAACAGCCGTTTCTGTTTCGCCTTCGCAGCCATTCGCAGAAACCGTTACACTATACATTCCCGCATCTGTAACATCAATCGTAGGAGTAGTTGCTCCTGTAGACCAAATATAGGTTTCAAAACTTGTTCCTGCATCGAGCGTTGTTAGGTCGCCTTCACAAATCAAAGTTGTGCCAACGATAGTTGGACTCAATGCGGTGCTTTCGGTGGTAGAAACCATTGCTTCTCCCGAACAGCCACTTGCTGTCGTTACCGTTACGGAATAATCATCCGAGTCACTCACTTCTATACTTTGCGTCATCTCGCCATTCGACCAAGTGTACGTAGCATAGCCATCGCCTGCATCCAGCATCGTCGAGAAGCCTGTACAGAATGATAAGCTTCCGCTAATTTCGACCGTCAATTCTTGTATCTCGTTTGTAGTTGCCGAAGCGATAGCTTCGCAACCGAGCGCATTGGAAACCGTTACCGAATAATCGTCCGAATCATCTACTTCTATCGTTTGGGTGGTTTCGCCATTCGACCATAAATAATTATCGAAACCAGAGCCAGCATCAAGTGTCGTCATTTCGCCATCACAAAATTCGAGAATACCAGAAATATTAGTTGATAAAACTTCATTTTGGTTCGTGGTCACTTGCGTTTCGCCTGTACAACCAGATGCATCTGAAACCGTTACTGCATAATCGTCCGAATTATTTACTTCTATTGTTTGAGTACTTTCTCCATTTGACCATAAATAGCTATCAAAACCCGAACCTGCATCCAAAACGCTCGTTTCTTCTGCACAGAATTCCAATGTTCCGACAATATTGGGTTCTAGTTGGTCGCTTTCGATTACGAGCAAAGCGTCGTTTCCTTCACAACCTTCGACGGTTGTTACCGTAACCATATAATTGTCTTCCGAAGAAACTTCTATGGTTTGGGTCGTTTCGCCATTTGACCATAAGTAAGTATCAAAACCATCGCCTGCATTCAGTGTTGCCATTGTTCCTGTACAGAAAGTCGAACTTCCGCTAATACTTACCGAAACTTCTGTTATTTCGTTGGTAACAACCGACGTGTTTTCGGAACAGCCTATCGTATTGGAAACGGTAACGGAGTAAACTTCCGAGCCATTGGCAACTATCGTCTGAGTCGTCTGTCCTGATGACCACAAATAATTATCATAGCCAGCTCCTGCATCTAATGTAGAGCTTTCGCCAAAACAATAACTCGTCATTCCAAAGATAGTTGGATCATCCAAATCTATTACACTCAAAAGCATTTCGTCTGTTCCTGTACAATTGTTGGCATCGGTAACCGTCAAAGTATAGGTATCCGAATCTGAGATAGAAATACTAGCATTATTGCTTCCATCCGACCATTCGTAAGAAAAGAACATACCTTCAGGAACAAGAATCGAACTCTCTCCAATACAAATGGTTTGGTCTTCTCCTAAGTCTACTTCTGGATTTGGATTTTCTACGACCATAATAGACGTTGTTCCTGTACAGCCATTCGCATCGCTTACTGTGATTTCGTATAAACCAGGCATATTGATAGAAATAGAATTATTGTCTGAACCTTCTGACCAAGTATAGGTTTCAAATCCTGCAGCAACATTTAGTGTTGTTGATTCGCCTGGGCAGAAAGAAGGAGTGCCTTCTATTGTTGGCATCAAAGAACTAATTTCTTGTACCATGACCAACGCCGTTCCGCTACATCCACTCGCATCCGAAACCGTAACAGAATACGTTCCCGTTGTCGCCACTTCTATATCTTGTGTAGTCGCTCCTGTAGACCAAATATAGTTTTCGAAACCAGCACCGGCATCCAAGGTGGTGGTGTTCCCTTCACAAAATTCGGGAACTCCTGTAATAACAGGCATGAGCGCCGTACTTTCGATTACATCAACTTGATTGTCTGCTTGACAACCATTGATATCTGTAACCGTTACGGTAATGGTTTCCGATGTATTGACGACTATCGAAGCCGTTGTTTCGCCACTCGACCATTCGTAAGAGGCAAAAGTTCCATCCACTCCCAACAAGGTCGAAGAACCCGTACAAAATGTTGGAGAACCTGTAATACTTACGGCTGTTGGAGTATTTTCTGTAACGGAAACTTCTGCCGTTGCGGTACAGCCTGTTGTATTGCTGACTGTTACCGTATAAAATCCAGTTGCATCCGCTACTGTCGTTTGTTCGGTCGAACCGTTTGACCAACTATAAGAATCAAAACCGCTTCCTGCATCTAATTGAGTGTCTTCTCCATCACAAAAATCTAATATTCCTGTAATAGCTGGTGTAGGAGCAGAGCTTTCTTCCACTTCAAATTCAGCCGTACCTGTACAGCCATTCGAATTACTTACAGTCACCGTGTATGTTCCGCCTTGAGTTACATTTATACTTTGGTTGGTATTGTTATTAGACCAAATATAGCTATCAAAAACACCTGCATCAATAACTGCTACTTCTCCTGCACAAAAAGCAGCATCGCCTGTAATAGTTGGGGCAGGATTAGGGGATTCCTCTACCATAATACTAGCCGTTGCGGTACAGTTTGCAGCATTGCTTACTGTAACGGTATACATACCGCCACTTGTAGGACTGATGTTTTGAGTCGTTTCGCCACTCGACCAAGTATACATATCATAAACTCCAGCATCGAGATTAGCTGCTTCTCCACTACAAATATTAGTTATTCCTGTAATCGTTGGTTCTGTAATCGTATTTTCTTCTACCACTACTTGGTCGGTTGCAGTACATCCGCCCGCATCTGTCACGGTAACAATAAATGTTCCGCCAGTATTAACAGTGATATTTTGAGTCGTTTCTCCATTTGACCAAAGGTAATTGGCATATCCCGAACCTGCATCTATAGCGGTTGAATTGCCTGTACAAAAATTGAGCGTACCTGTAATCGTTGGCGGCGTAGCCGAACTTGTATTGACTAAAACGTCGTCCGTTCCTGTACAGCCATTTCCGTCGGTAACGGTAACACTATAAGTATCAGGTGTACCAACTTCAAGCGTTTGGTTGAATGTACCATTCGACCAAATGTAATTGGCAAAACCAGTTCCTGCATTCAAAGTGGCGTTTTCTCCATCACAAATAGATTGAGTCATACCGAGGTCAATACTAGGATTAGGATTTTGGGTAACATTTATTTCGGTTGTTCCACTACATCCAGAAGCATCTGTTACCGTAACCGAAAACATTCCGCCCATACTAGGCGAAATCGTTTGTTGGTCGGAGCCATCAGACCATGCGTAGCTTGCAAAACCGCTTCCTACATCTAGGGTTGTGCTTTCTCCTTCACAAAAAGAAGGTTCTCCAGAAATAACAGGTTCTAGCGAAGTACTTTCACTCACCGAAATCATATTTGTCCCTGTACAGCCATTCATATCCGTTACGGTAACGGTAAAATCTCCACTTGCCGAAACCATAATAGTTTGGTTACTCATTCCATTGGACCAAGCATAAGTGCTAAAGCCGCTTCCTGCATCGAGTGTGGTTGAATTTCCTGAACAGAAGGTTTCCGAACCCGCAATTGTAACAGTTGGATTTGGACTAGAAATAACATTGGCTTGAGTCGTGCCTGTACAACCGTTCGTATTTGTGACGGTTACAGAATAAGTTCCTGTTGTCGTTACCTCTAAGGTTTGGTTGGATGTTCCATCCGACCAGCTATAGATATCAAAACCTCCTCCTGCGTCGAGCATAGTAGAAGCACCTTCGCAAATAGCTAAGTTACCTGTAATACTTGGCGTTGGATTGGCACTGGCATCAACCGTAAAACTTGCCGTGGTCGAACAACCTGTAGCATTGCTTACGGTAACGATATAGTCTCCTCCTAATTCTGTTGAAATAATATCTCCCGTTTCGCCCGTAGACCAAACAAAAGAACCATCTCCCGTTGCTGTTATAGTACTGGTTTCTCCTTCACAAATATTGGCATCGCCATCTATTGTTACGATTGGAGCTTCTGCTTCTTCGACCGTAACTTGCTCAGCTGCCGAACAGCCTACCGCATCTACGACCAAAACAGTGTATGTATCAGGGTCGGTCACTGTGATACTTGGAGTCATAGATCCGTTTGACCATTGGTAATTGACTCCACCACTTGCTGTGAGCGTTGTATTTTCGCCACTACAAATAAGTGTTATACCATCAATAACCGCTACAGGAGGATCATTCGTTTCTACCATAAAAGAAGCTGTTCCTGTACAGCCAAATTCATTCGTCACAGTAACCATATAAGTATCTTCTATGGTTGCAAAAATAACAGGATCAAATTCTCCTGTACTCCATTGATAGTCTATAAAATTACCGCCTATTACTTCTAGTTGACTAAAATCTCCTTCACAAATAGTTGGCAGTCCTTGTATCTCTACTCCTTGAGCTTCGCTTATCGTTATCAACTGCTGTTGAATAGCATTGTTTCCACAATCATCGACCACAGTCCAAACTCTTGTGATAATACCTGGCGCAGCAGGTATATCTTCCGAAAGTACAAATCCTCCTAAAGCACAATTATCAAACCATGATAATTCTTCTGGAAAAGGTAAATCGTCTTCGCTACAAACGGTAATATCTGGTGGTGGGAAATCTATGATTGGTGGAACAAAGTCATCGACCAATACATTTTGAACTGCCATAATAAAAGCTCCAGTACAAGGGTCTTCGTATTCCCAAATGCGCTGAATATTTCGAGGACAATCGCCATAATCATCTATCTCAAAACCTTGTACTGTTCCAGTAATATTACATAAATCAAAAGCTCCATTATCGAAAACCAAATCTTCTTGAGGCGGTATTCCCGTGCATTCAACGGTTATATCTGGTGGTACAAATAAGAAACTTGGTGGTGGTGGTGGCTGTACCGTTATGTTTTGTGTATAAGTCAAGGAGTTACCACAATTATCAAATCCATCCCAAATGTATAAAAGTAAACCTCCAGTACATGGATCCACAAAACCATCTTCGATACCTGAAATAAATCCTGTGTTCTCACATTCTCCTAGCAAACTATTGGTAAATTGTAAATCAAGTGGTGGTGGCAAAGGATCGCCGCAATTAACGGTAATATCAAATGGTAGATTGACGAGCATAGCTGGAGGTGCGGGAAGCACCTCTATGTTTTGCAAGTGTGAAAAACTGTTTCCACAATCATCAAATCCATCCCAAGCATACACAATTGTTCCACCAAAACAAGGATCGACAAAACCTTGCTGAACGCCAGGAACAAATCCCGTTATTTGGCAAAGACCAAAAGCATTATTATCATATAACAAATCGAGTAATGGTGGTAATGGATCACCACAATTAATAGTAATATCTAAAGGCGGATTGACTATCATTGGAATGGGAGCAGGCGAAACATCTAATGTTTGGCTATGCTCTAATAAGTTACCACAATTGTCTGTTCCAATCCAAGAATAGACAATTGTTCCACCTGTACATGGATCGACAGCTCCTTGCTGAATGCCATCTACAAAGCCTGTATTTTGGCAATCGCCAAACAAGCCATTATCAAAGGCTAAAGGCAAAATTGGAGGTAAAGGCTGATCACAAGTCAATACCATGTCAGTAGGTGGATTGACAAACATGGCGGGTGGCGCAGGAGAGACTTCTATTAGTTGAGTATGCTCAACTAGATTACCACAATTATCAATACCTGACCAAATGTATTGAAATGTTCCTCCAGCACAAGGGTCTACAAAACCTGATTGAATTGGTGCAATTTGCCCTGTGTTCTGACAATCCCCAATCAAGCCATTGTCAAAAGTAAGCGATTGTAAGGCTGGCAATGGATCCCCGCAATCGATAAATTCGTCGGCTGGTGGATTCATAAAGGTTGCTGGTGGCGCAGGATCTATTGTTATAGTTTGGGTATGATTGAGTGGATTGCCACAATTATCGATTCCTGACCATATATATTGAATTTCTCCGCCACAAGCATCTACAAAACCCGATTGGCTGCCTGGTACTTGTCCTGTATTTTGGCATCCGCCAATCAGGCCATTATCAAAAGTCAATGGGTCGAGAGCAGGCATTGGATCACCACAAACGATGAAATCATCAAATGGTAAATTGACAAATTGAGCTGGTGGTGCAGGATTTATAGTTATGGTTTGCGTATGATTGAGTGAATTGCCACAATTATCGACTCCTGCCCATGTATACATAATAACACTTCCGCAAGGATCTTCCATGCCTGATTGAGTTCCTACTATAGAACCTGTATTGGCGCATCCTCCTATCACATTATTATCAAAAATCAAATCGTCGAGTGGAGGCAAAGGGTCGCCACATTCGATGACTTCATCGAATGGTAGGTTCACAAACTGAGCAGGTGGTGCAGGATTTACTGTTATGGTTTGTGTATAATTGAGTGGATTGCCGCAATTATCGACTCCTATCCAGGTATACATGACTACACTTCCACAAGGATCTTCTAGTCCCGATTGAGTTCCTACTACAGTTCCTATATTGGAACAATCTCCTGGTATTTGATTATCAAAAGTCAAATCATCGAGCGGAGGCAAAGGGTCGCCACATTCGATGACCATATCGAATGGAGGGTTCGTAAAGATTGCAGGCGGGGCCGGTTGTACGGTTATATTTTGAGTATAATTGAGTGTATTTCCACAATCATCTAAGCCAGACCAAGTTCTAGTTATCATTCCGCCACAGGCATCTACTATTCCTGATTCCACACCAGAAATTATTCCTGTAATATTACAAGTTCCGGGTAAGTTATTATCGTATTGTAAATCCAAAAGCGGAGGTAAAGGCTCACCACAAGTTATCATCATATCTGGTGGCGGATTGACAAACATGGCGGGTTGAGCTGGTTGTACTGTTATGGTTTGAACGTGCATTAAGTTATTTCCGCAAATATCGACTCCTGCCCAAGTATACGTAATCGTTCCTCCAGTACATGGATCAGATTGGTCGTCCATAGAACCTGGTAATAGACCAGAATCGGCACAAGCTCCTGCTACCATATTGTCGTATTGCAAATCCATCAATGGAGGCATTGGGTCGCCACAAACCATATTGACATCCGCTGGAGGATTGAGGAACATTGCAGGAGGTACAGGGTCTATTGTGATAATTTGAATGTATTGTCCTAGATTGCCACACATATCGGTGTATTCCCAAGTTCTAGTTATCATTCCTCCACTACAATTGTCTGAACTTCCACTCTCTATTCCTGGTACCGTTCCAGCGATGTCGCAATTATCTGTCCATTGGAGTACATCCAATGGAGGCACTTCTGTTGGGCAAGTTACATTGATATTTGGTGGTCCGCTCGGAAACATAGGTGCAACCATATCCACAGCCATCACTGGAATTTCAACCAAATCGCAACAAGCAAGTATACAATCAAAAGAAGAAATATTGAAGCCTGTAAGTGGGAATTGTGCTCCTGATGCAAAGTTATAGGCGTAAGCCGTATAATTTGCACAGTTTGGTGGCAAAGTAAAAGTACCCGAATCGGAAAAAGATACATCTATAATATTCCCTGCATCATCTGTTAAAAAGACGGTTTGAGTATTAGCTGGATTTGTACTATATCCTGAGGAACTTACATTGATCATCGAGCCTGGGCAAGGGTTTGGCGGATTGACTGCTACACTTCCTGCAGCAGCATCACAACATTCCATTGTCAATACATCTACACAAGCAACAGTCTGGCAACCAACCCCACTAGATGCCGTTACACAGTAAGTTGTATTTTCTGTAGGAGCTACTTGAATAATGGGCCCCGCTTGTCCATCCGACCATTGATAATCAAAACAACCTGCCCCTGCATCTAATAAAACCATCTCTCCTGCACAAACACCATCTATAATACCTGATTCGGGAAGTGAAGTTCCTGCTGCATTGATGGTGACAGGAATTGTCAAGTCAAAAACACAACCTGATGGTAATTGCCAATCTCCTGTTTCTCCATCATCTGTAATAGTAAAAGTAACCGCCTCAGTTACTGTACCTCCAGCTATAGGACAAAATTCCAATGCAAACGAAAAACTTGGACATCCTGATGTGCAAAAAACGCCCCAATTGTCACTAGCATCTCCTGGAGTAGCCCCTCCACAACAGTTGGAAGTTTGTCCTGTTCCATCAAAATAAAATCCTGCTCCATAAGCTGCACTTGAACAGCAACCTACTATACTATTTTGAAATAGCCATCCACCTCCAGGATTGTTCCCTTGTGCCGCTGACCAACCAGGAGAATTGGAAAAAGCAATCCCATGAATCCAATTAGAATTAAATCCTGTCTGCCAAGTAAAATCAACAGTTAGTGTCAAACTGATAGCACCACAACCCGTTGCAGTTAGTTCTATAGGAGAACCAACCCCTTGCGCTCCAGGCGTTACTGTACCTCCTACATTGGATACACCAGTATTGACCGTTGCTCCTACAACACCAGATACTGTAGCTTGACCATTGCAAACGGCACAATCAGCCGTTCCTGGACATTGTCCATAACTATTTTGAACTATAATGAATAATAGAAAAGTCAAAAAGGTTTTAGCACTGCTAAAAAGCAAACTTTTATTTTGTTTACAAGCGTGTATAATTGAATACATAGTGTATATTTTATTGACAGAATTTGAATGTCTTTTTTATTTTTATAAATAGACTTTTATGGTTTGTTTTATACTAAAATTGATAATACAAAGCCACAGCTTTCAAGAAGAAAGGCAATAATTTAAGATTGAGCTTAAGGAAAAGTAGAGAGTTATTTCTTAGTGAAAAAAATATTTCTTCTCTAAGAAAACTCTAATGTAAGGATTGAAGGCTATTTTTAATAAAAAAACAGCCGAAATGTCTGTTTTTTTTAGCTTTTTACAGTTTTAATTCTATACTAAGTAGTACGTCAAATTAAATTGCATAAAAAGGCGTACTGAAATTTATATTATATAAATCCGAACCAAAAGAGGTTAGGATGTTTTTGATAGCACGAGTAAAAGTCTTCCAGGAGTGATAATCTTTTGGTTTAATCCATTCATATTTGATTTTTCTCCACAAGGTCTCAATCCGATTTAGATGAGGAGCATATTTGGGTAAGAAGAAAATAAATAATCCTTTTTCTTCCCATTCCGCCCTTTTTTGCATCATAGATTTAGATTTATGAATAGGAGCATTATCTAAAATCAAAACGGTTATTTTTTTTATTTTACTAGAAAAATCATCCAATGACTTAATAATAAAATCAGCATTGGTTCTTTCTTCTGTAGGATAAGACACTAAATGATTCTTAGTAGAAAGCAAACCGAAAACACTTAGATTTTTGCCTTTTCTAGGAAGTATGCGTACGTATTCTCCCTTTTTTTGCCAACCGTATGGTAAATTAGGAACTAATTGAAAACCGCATTCATCTCCGAAATACAAATCAATGAATTCAGCAGATTGTAATTGCCATAATTGGCACATTTTATCTACTTTTTCAGCCATCTGCCCTGGATCTTGTTTGGATTTGAGGCATTTTCTGAAGCGTCTGTATCGGTAATCAAGACTTTTAAAAAACGACGTAATGTCGAGTCGCTTACAGTCGTGCCTATTTCGCTTTCTATATCTTGGCGCAATTGTTTCAAATTTCGATTCTCTTTAGCAAGACTCTTTTGTACTTGCTTTACGTGTTGAGTGTTATTCAAATCAAGTTTAGGTTTTCTTCCTCGACCTTTTTTGATTTTTAAACCTTCAATACCTTCGGATTTGTAGCGACTAAACCAACTAGATATTGTATTGCGTCCTACTTTTGCAAAAACGCTTAATTCCTCTATTGTTTTTCCTTCACTGCTTAAAAGTAAGCAGTGACAACGTATACGGAAATCATGGCTAGTGCCTTTTCGATAACCTTTATAAAGTGCTTCTCTTTGATCTTCCGTAAATGATAAATATTTTTTCTTTCTTCCCATGGCCGAAAGATAATAATTTTATTCAATTTAATTTGACCAATTACTTAAGTAACGACCGAAAAATAAGTCCGACATTTAGAAATAGTTAGTTTGTTCTAATACAAGGCAAAAAAAGTAGGCATAGCTGGCTATATCGAGGCTTTTTAACGCAGTAGTAGGGCAAAATAACATAAGCTAAATGCGGTGTAGTTATTATTTGATCGTTACTAAGTAAAGTGCTTATTTCTTATTTCTAAAGTTTTTTTGACGTTTCTTTTTGATAAAATTTTGCTTATTGGCTCGTTTTTTCTCCCCAATTAATTTATCTATTAAATCGTCTCGTCCTATGCTTTTGAGCTTGTCTCGGATAGTTTGGTAATTTTCTTTTTTGTGCCAAAAGAAGAAAAGATGTTGCTGTTTTTTCTCGCGAGGCGTGCGAGGTGCATAGACAGGTTTGAGTGTATAGGGATGTACTCCTGTATAATAAATAATAGTAGCAACCGTCATCGGAGTCGGCGTAAAATCTTGTACTTGCTCTAGTTTGAAACCCATAGCTTTCGTTTCGGCTGCTAGATTTGCCATGTCTTCCATTTCGGAACCTGGATGACTACTTATAAAGTAAGGAATCAAAGGTTGATTGAGTCCATGCTTTTTATTGTAAAAATCGTATTTCTTTTTGAACTCATGAAAATGCTTAAAAGAAGGTTTTCGCATGACCTTGAGTGTGTTGTCAGAAGTATGTTCTGGGGCAACTTTTAGTCGACCACTTACATGACAAGTCACGAGTTGTTCCATGTACTCATCGAGGCTACCATCGTTGTTTTTATTATAATCATCGACTAGCAAATCATATCGAATCCCACTTCCAACAAAGGCTTTTTTGACCTTTGGATGTGCATCAACTTTTTTGTACAATTGAGTCATGGGTTTATGACTCGTATCCAAATTGCTACATACAACTGGATGTATACAAGAAGGACTCACACAACGGTCGCAAATAGATTGCACCTTGCCTTTCATCTTGTACATATTGGCAGATGGCCCACCCAAATCACTAATATAGCCTTTGAAATCAGGCATATTCGTTACTTGCTCTACTTCTTTGAGGATAGACTCTTCGGAACGACTCGCTATAAACTTGCCTTGGTGTGCGGAGATGGTACAGAAGCTACAACCTCCAAAACATCCTCGGTGCATATTGATAGAAAAGCGAATCATTTCATAAGCAGGAATCGAGCCTCTTTTTTTGTACTTGGGATGCGGCATTCGAGTATAAGGCATATCAAAAGAACCGTCAATTTCCGACTCGGTCATTGGTGGATATGGCGGATTGATGATTAAATTATAATCGCCTGTTTTTTGTAAAATCCGTGAAGCATTCACTTTATTGGATTCTTGCTCAACATGCTTAAAATTTTGGGCGAAAGCCACTTTATCTTTCAGGCACTTCTCATGTGAATTGAGCCAAATATCTTCCCAATTTTTATTGCTTGGAATCTTTTCGTCTCGCTCCCGCAAAATAGCGGTTTGAGGAACGGTTGTTATAGAAGAAAAAGGAACACCTTTTAGTAATAAACGAATAATTTCTCGCAAAGGCGATTCTCCCATTCCGTACACCAACATATCGGCCCCGCTCATTTGCAATATATTGGGAAAGAGTTCGTCTGCCCAATAATCGTAGTGCGTCACTCGACGCAAAGATGCCTCTATACCTCCGATAAGGATAGGCACATCGGGGTAAATCTTTTTTAGAATTTGGGAATAGACTTTTGTGGCGTAATCAGGTCGAAAACCTGCTACTCCTCCAGGTGTATATGCGTCGGTCGAACGACGGCGACGAGAGGCTGTATAATGATTGACCATAGGATCCATGCAACCAGAAGTAATCCCAAAAAAGAGCTTGGGTTCTCCCATTTTTTTAAAATCCCGAAGGTCATCTGTCCAATTGGGTTGCGGAACGACAGCAATCCGTAATCCTTCGCTTTCGAGGATACGTCCAATAACAGCCGTACCAAATGCAGGATGATCTACATAGGCATCGCCTGAAATGAGAATGACATCGAGTTCTTCCCAGCCTCGTTTTTCGACTTCTTTTTTGGTAATAGGAAGCCAGTCTGTTATTGGTCTTGCATCGTCAAACATAATTATAGTCTTTTATGAAATTCTAAACAAAGATACCACTTTATTGTTGGGAAAATTTTATTTTGATTTAATTTTAAGGCAAGTTAGATTTTGTAAAAAAAATATTTGGATTCCTATGGTAAAACTTTCAGATGATTTTAAGGAGGCTGTAAAAGCAATGCCTAGTAAAGAGAAGGACAAATTGCTCCTACGTTTGATTGCTAAAGATCAATTATTGGTCAAAAAATTGACCTTTCAATTATTAGAAGCTGGCGAAACCTTGGAAGAACGAGAAGAAAACTTAAAAACCTTTTTTCGACAAGTACTTCGTCCTGTCAACTATAATACACCAGGTTATTTATTACTCGACTTGCGAACTTGCAATGCTCGCATTACCGAGCATATCAAAATAACGAAAGATAAATTGGGAGAAGTACAATTGACGGTTTTTATGCTCAAATTGGCTTTTGAAAATCAGATGATGATGCTACAATCCTTTCCTAGCTTTAGAGCTCGTACGTTCAAAAAGTATGTCATTACTCGCATCAAAGCGGTTTTGGCGAAAGCCGAAAAATTGCATGAAGATTTGCACCTCGAATTTTCGGAAGACTTAAATGTAGTTTTGAAATATATTTATCAATTTGAGCCTACGGCTTCTTTGGCCGAGGAGGAAGGTGTGCCGAGGTCTTGGGGTCTTGCTTAGCTTTAAGCTTACAATTTTGAATGTTCTAATTTTGAATAGCTTGGTTAGACGTAGATTCTTTTGATTTTAGACATGCCTTCGGCAGTTAAAATTTACGAATGGCGATATTGGATTTTAGATTTATTTGTGGGACTTTGACCTTTTTTAAGTTCAAGTTCAAGTTTTAAGCTCAAAAATTTGACGTTGACCTTTTTTTAAGTTCAAGTTCAAGTTTTAAGCTCAAAAATTTGACGTTGACCTTTTTTTAAGTTCAAGTTCAAGTTTTAAGCTCAAAAATTTGACGTTGACCTTTTTTAAGTTCAAGTTCAAGTTTTAAGCTCAAAAATTTGACGTTGACCTTTTTTTAAGTTCAAGTTCAAGTTTTAAGCTCAAAAATTTGACGTTGACCTTTTTTAAGTTCAAGTTCAAGTTTTAAGCTCAAAAATTTGACGTTGACCTTTTTTAAGTTCAAGTTCAAGTTTTAAGCTCAAAAATTTGACGTTGACCTTTTTTAAGTTCAAGTTCAAGTTTTAAGCTCAAAAATTTGACGTTGACCTTTTTTTAAGTTCAAGTTCAAGTTTTAAGCTCAAAAATTTGACGTTGACCTTTTTTTAAGTTCAAGTTCAAGTTTTAAGCTCAAAAATTTGACGTTGACCTTTTCGATTTTAGATTTGCTTGTGGGACGTTGACACTGTTAATCTTGGATATTTGAATACCTATTTTAGGCACGGACAACGCACAATTCTAAACTCAAATGTCTAAAACTATTTATTCTTTTTGATTGCCTCCCATGTTTTGAAAAGGCTTTCTTGGGCAGGTCGATTGTCGGGCATTTCTCGAAGTGGCTCACATTCTCGAAGGCTTTCAGAACAATCTTGTGGTAAGCGTTGATACAATTGTGTTCCTTTGGTTTTCCAAGCAATCATTTCATCGGAGACTTCTTTGATGATTTTGGCAGGATTTCCGACGACTAAACTGCGGCGTGGAATCTGGCTTTTTGCTTTGATAAATGCCAATGCACCAATGATACATTCTTCTCCAATGATGACATCATCCATCACCACCGCATTCATTCCGACAAGCGTATTTTTGCCAATAGTTGCACCATGAATAATTGCGCCATGTCCGATATGTGCCGATTCTTCCAAACGCATGGTTACTCCTGGAAACATGTGCAGAGTACAGTTTTCTTGGACATTGCAACCATCTTCAATGACAATACCGCCCCAATCTCCCCGAATAGCTGCTCCTGGCCCAATATATACGTCTTTGCCAATAATGACATTGCCTGTAACTGCTGCTAGTGGATGGACAAAAGCGGATGGATGAATGATTGGTTTGAAGCCTTTGAATTCGAAAATCATGATGTTGGTTTTTCTTTCTTTCCTGCTCGTCCAAAGGAGGAGATTGTCTTGTTTTTTTTGATAAAAAACTATACTGCTTCTTCTTGTTTGGATTTATAGTAGAGTTCCGAACAATTTTCTGCTACTAAGATACGATTGGCAACTTCGTGAAGATCTTGTACCGTGACCTTTTGATATAAAGCAGCTTCTTCATTAATTTTGTTGGCATCACCAAGCAGTTCGAAAAAAGCTAAATTAATGGCTTTGTTGAGAACATTGGTTTCTGAAAAAACAAGCGTACTTTCTACTTTGTTTTTCAACTTTTGTAATTCTTCTTCTGAGATAAGCTCCTTTTTCAAAATTTCCAATTCCTTCCAAATAGCCGCTTCTGCTTGTTCCAAACTCACTCCTTCTGCAGGTTTGCCTTCAATAATCAACAAGCCAGGATCTATACTTCCTGTGATGTATGCATCTATATTGATGAATAATTTCTGTTCTTTGTGCAAACGGCGATACAATCTTGCAGAACGTCCATTGGATAATACATCTGATAATAAATCTATTTTATAGTAATCGGGATGAGTACGTTCTGGTATATGAAAGGCCATATAAAGCGCATCCAATGGAACATTGGATTGGTTGATTTTTTTCTTAAACTGTTGTTGAACAGGCTCTTGAGGCAATTTTCGTTGAGGAACTTTTCCAGCAGGAATGTCTCCAAACCATTTTTGTGAAAGCGCCTTTATTTGTTCCAATTGAACGTTGCCTGAGACCACTAAAATAGCATTATTAGGACGATAATATTTATAAAAAAAATCCTTTACATCATCCATTGTCGCATCTTCAATATGTTGAAGCGTTTTGCCGATTGTAGGCCAACGATAAGGATGCACTTTGAATGCCAAATCGGATAAATGATGCCATACATCGCCATAAGGACGATTGAGGCAAGTTTCTTTAAATTCCTCTACTACTACTTTTCGTTGCACATCTAGGCCTTTTTTGCTAAAGCTCAAGCCCAACATACGGTCAGATTCCAACCAAAAAGCAGTCTCTATGTTTTGGCTAGGAAGGGTAACGTAAAAATTAGTGATATCATTATTGGTGAAGGCGTTGCTATCGCCGCCTGCACGTTGGATGGGTTCATCAAAATCCTCGACATGGAGCGAACCACTAAACATTAAATGTTCAAATAAATGAGCAAATCCTGTTTTGTTTTCTGCCTCATCTCTCGCACCAACATCATATAATATATTGAAAGCAACCATCGGTGTGCTTTCGTCTTCATGCACCAATACCCGAAGTCCATTTTCTAATTCAAATCGTTCAAATTGTATCATATCTTATTTCTTATTTCACTAACAAATCGAAGGTCAATCTGGTTTCGATAAATTGAGCTGGAGCTTGTCGAAATCGAATAGCTACATCTATATCAAATTGTTCTTCTTCAAGTATCAAGGCTTTTAAGTCTACTAAAGTTGGTAGTAGAAATAATTCGTCGCTCGTATTGAAAGGAACATCTTCTCGATAAAAAATCTCTTGATAATCTAGTGGATCATCTTTGAAAACTCGAACCGATATTTCTTGTATGATATCGTATTCTACATTAGAAAAAAGGGATTCAATTCGTGCTGTTTTGGGGTTAATTACAACTATTTCTGATTCTGTATTGTCGAACGTTGCCAAATAAGTTGCTAAGTTCGTACCAACATCTCTAATCAAAAAATGATGCGTTTCGATGGTGTTCAAACCCGCAGGAATTTCGAAGTCTTGTCGAAAATCCATCTCAAAAAGAATGATTTCTTCTTTTTCGCAATTGGAAAACAATAATGGGAGCAAGAAAAGGAATAGATAACGCATAGGAGTAAATTTGGTTTTGTTCAATTACTTATAAACGTCAAAAAAGGTTTTTCTGGTGTGTTTGGATTAAGACTTAAAAGATGTCAGACCGCTGCCTGAGGCAGGCTGTCAGAAGACAGACTTTTTACGTTAATCAATTTCAACGTAAAAAGTCTGTCTTCTGACAGTTTCAATAAGAAACGGTCTGGCATCTTTTAAGTCTTAATTTGGATCAATAAGCTTTGGCAAACAAAACTCTTTGCTTAGATGGTTCGCCTGTAAGGATACATTTACCTTCTTCCAATTCATTGTTTAAGGGAATACATCGAATGGTTGCTTTGGTCAATTCCTTTATCTTGATTTCAGTTTCGGTCGTTCCATCCCAATGTGCCGAAACGAAACCTCCTTTGCCATTGACTATTTCTTTGAACTCGTCAAACGTATCTGCTTTAGTGATGTGTTCATCTCTAAATTTGAGTGCTCGTTGAAAAAGGTTGTTTTGAATATCCTCTAAGAGTTGGGCGATGTAATCCGCCAAACCTTCTACAGGAACAGACATTTTTTCCTTGGTATCTCGACGAGCTACCTCGACAACTCCTTTTTCTAAGTCTCTCTTTCCGATTCCAATTCGCACAGGAATTCCGATTAATTCATATTCTGCAAACTTAAATCCAGGACGCTTTTTCTTGTCCGTATCGTATTTTACAGAAATGTCTTTGGCTTTTAAGTCACTTATTATAGTATTCGCAACGTCGTCAATTTCTTCCGATGGTTTTGGTATAGGAATAATAACGACTTGAATTGCAGCCAATTTTGGAGGAAGCACCAATCCGCTATCATCGGAATGTGTCATAATCAATCCGCCCATCAAGCGAGTAGAAACACCCCAAGAAGTCGCCCAAACATATTCTCGTTTGTTTTTATCATTTAAGAATTGCACATCAAAAGCTTTCGCAAAATTTTGTCCCAAAAAGTGAGACGTTCCTGCTTGCAAGGCACGCTTATCTTGCATGAGTGCCTCTATCGTATAAGTGTCTTCTGCTCCTGCAAAACGTTCATTAGCAGATTTGACTCCTTTTATTACAGGCATCGCCATATAATTTTCGGCAAAGTCAGCATAGATATCTAATATTTTTCGAGTCTCTACCAATGCTTCTTCTTTGGTAGAATGCGCTGTGTGTCCTTCTTGCCACAAAAACTCAGCTGTTCGTAAGAACAAGCGAGTCCGCATTTCCCAACGTACTACATTTGCCCATTGGTTGATCAACAAAGGTAAATCTCGATAAGAATTGATCCAACCTTTATAGGTATTCCAAATAATAGCTTCACTTGTTGGACGAACGATTAATTCTTCTTCCAATTTAGCATCTGGATCAACCATTAATTTGCCACCACCAGCAGGGTCGTTTTTCAAACGATAGTGCGTTACAATGGCACATTCTTTGGCAAAACCTTCTGCATTTTTTTCCTCTGCTTCAAACAAGCTTTTGGGAACAAATAATGGAAAATAAGCATTGACGTGTCCTGTCTCTTTGAACATTTTGTCCAATTGGGCTTTCATGTTTTCCCATATAGCATAACCATTGGGACGAATAACCATACAACCCCTAACAGCAGAATGATCTGCCAATTCGGCTTTTCGTACAATGTCATTATACCATTGCGAATAATCTTCTGCTCTACTTTTTATTTCTTTTGACATACTGTTTATATTCGTTTTGAATCTGTATTCTCGTTAAAATTTTATTAAAGCCTACTAACAAATACTAAAGATTGTGACAGAGAGTTCCTCTTTTCGTCATAAAAGCGTGTAATTTTAGTAGATTTAACACTTTTAACTAACAATAGATTTAACTTTAATATCTCTTTAACTAAAAATTAGCCACAAAAGTAATAAATTACACTTGTAATCAAATTAAGAGAGTAGCAGTAATTACATTTTAAACTTTAATGTATATGAAAAATAAAACAATTTCTTTATCCTTTATCTTTGCTTTAATCTTCGGATTGGCATTTACAGCATCAGCGCAGTACGACGATTTGTACTATAATCCTGATGCAGACGAAACGACTTACGAAACAGATAATGATGGTGACACTTATGTAACCAACAACTATTATGGAGAAGAAGAATACGATGACAGTGACTATGACGATGATAATTATGAATATTATTACTCTTCTCGTATCCGTCGATTCAACCGTTCTTATAGAGGGTTTGGATTTTATGACCCATGTTATACTAATATAGGCTATTATAATAATTTCTACAATCCTTATGGTGGAAATAGCATTTATGTTACTTTCAATAGCTATAGTGACTATAGAAGGTACAGAAGATGGTCTCGTTACAACAGTTTCAATAGTTGGAATCGCCCTGGGACAACTATCATAGTAAGCAATGGTTTTAACAATCCTTGGAATAACTGGAACAATGGCTATAATAATTACAACTATAGCAATTGGAATAATGGTTATGGATATGGTGGCAATACCTACAACACCTTTAATAATTATGGTGGGGGATATGGTAGCACAGCTTACTGCCCTCCAAGTTACTATGGTAACAATAGTAATGGTGGTAGTAATTACAATAATCCTAACTTTTACACGACAACAGTTTCTAATAACAATAATGGCGGTTCATACACAGGACCTCGTGATATAGCTAGTGGTTCAGGTAATGGTTCTACGAATAGCCCAAGAGGTGGAAATAAGATTTCTAGCACTGATGCAACTCGTATTTCTGCTGCTACTTCTGGTGCACCAAGTGTAACTAATAATGGCGGAAAAATAGCTTCGACTAGTCGTACAGGTAATGCTACAAAAGCAACAAAACCTAGTACTACTCCTGTACAAAGAGATAAAGTACGAACAAATACAAGCACTAAAAAAGGAAATACTACAAGTGCTTATATTCCTAAAGACCGTACTGTAACGAAGCCTAGTGCTAACAAGCGCAACAGTCGTTATAGCAACAATGGCAAGACGTACAACTATAACAAACCTAGTCGTACCAACAGTAATAATACTACTCGTTATAATAACTCTACTAATAGTTCTTCTCGCACTTATAATCGCCCTTCAAGAAGCAATAGCTCTACCAAAAGCGATTATAACAGAGGAAGTAGTAGAAGTGGCTCTTCTAAAGGTTACAATGGTAGCTCAAGAAGCAACTCTTCTCCTAAGTCTTATAACAGAGGAAATAGCAGCAGCAGAAGTGGTTCTTCTAAATCTTACAACAAAAGTTCAAGAAGTAACACTTCTTCTAAAAGTTACAACAAAAGCAGTAGTAGCCGAAGTTCTTCAGGAACTCGTTCTTCTGGCTCTCGTTCTTCATCAAGAAGAGGTAACTAATAGCTACTATTTTAATAGTAATTCAAAAATAAATTTGAATTGACTGAATAAAAAGGGTGAATATTTTTAAATATTCACCCTTTTTTTAGTTCTTTCATCTCGAAATGTTGTTTTTTTATCCAAACTATATATTTAATGAAACGCCCCATACTCTCTATCTTATTTTTAAGTCTTTGCTCATTCGTTTTCTCACAAACGGCTACCGATGCCTTACGCTATTCCTTGCAAGGAGTGCAAGGAACTGCCCGCTATATTGGAGTAGGTGGTGCAATGGGTGCACTAGGAACAGATTATAGTACTGTCAGCAGCAATCCTGCGGGCTTGGCTGCCTATCGGAAATCGGAATTTGTAGTGACTCCCGGCTTTGTATCACACAAATCTTTGGCAAGGTTAGATGAAAATGATAATGGTCTTTTTGAAGATACAAGTAATAAATTGAAACTAAATAATGTAGGTGTCGTTTTTTTTAGTCGCATCAAAAAACACGTTCGATGGAAGTCTCTTAACCTTGGAATAGGTTATAATAAAATTGCCGATTACAATCGGAATATCACCTATGAAGGTTTTACTACTGGCTCGATGGCTGATAGCTATGCAGAAGTTGCCAATGGGATTCCTCCCGGTCAACTCAATGAATTTGGAACTAGCTTGGCTTATCAAACGGGAGCAATTTATGATTTTGTAGGAGACAATAATTATATGACAGATTTTACTGGTTTTCCTGATACTCCTGTCTTTCGACAAGAAAACGTAGAAACTACGGGAGGAATCAATGAAATGGTTTTTTCATTGGCAAGCAATTATAACAATCGCATCCTTTTTGGTGCAACTATTGGCGTTCCTTTTTTGAATTGGGAACAAAATAGAACTTATTCTGAAACAGATAGTGCAGCAGATGATATTCCTTTTTTCAATGATTTGGTTTATAGCGAAGATATTAGTACTTCTGGGCTAGGGATTAATTTCAAACTTGGTTTGATTTATAGAATCAATCAAATGGTTCGTTTGGGTGCAGCGGTTCATTCACCGACGGCATTTAGTTTGACCGACCAATTCCAAGTTAATCTCACTTATAGTTTTACAGAACCAAATAATGAAGGTGGAATTTTCAATGAAAGTTCGCCCGAAGGAGATTTTAGTTATCGCCTGAGAACGCCTTGGCGTTATATGGCAAGTGGTGCCGTTTTAATTAAAAAGTTTGGTTTTGTGAGTGCCGAGATAGAATATGCTGATTATGGTACTTCTTCTTTCAATTTTTCTAAAGATAATCCTAGTAGTAATTTTTCGAGTCAAGAACAATCCGTTAATAATTCTATCGACAATAGTTTCAAGTCTGCATTGAACTTTAAAATAGGAGCTGAATATGTATATGAAAAAGTTCAATTTAGAGTAGGATATAATATAAATGGCGCAGCTTTTGCAGATAAGAAAGATAACAATGATGCAATTAGTTTTGGAATAGGTTTGCGACTAGAACGCTTTTATATAGATGCTGCTTATCGCCTTTTGAATGAAAAGAATGAGTATTTACCGTACTCCACTACTACTGCCCATCAACCTATTGTAAGTACAGAAGAAACGATACACGATGCTCTTTTAACGATTGGTTTTCGTTTTTAATCTAAGTAGCTTGTCAAAATTATTCGCAGAATAAATTTGTCATAAACATCTTATTGTCAACATCTTATTGAGCCTACCTGTCATCGAACAGGATTGAATTTGAAGTTTAAATTTGTCGTTGTACTTAATTTTGAGGCATTAATAAAACGGGCATAAATTAGAACAAACACCCGAAATAATTACATAACTTTATGGGTGGCAAAGTGTCAATCTTTAGGAGCTAATACTAAAGTTTTGCTGCTTTTTAAAATTTAGTATTTAATGAGAATTCTATTTTTATTTTGTTCTTTCCTTTTTGTAGTTCAACTTGTTGCACAAGAAACGCATGTTGATACGCCTATCGAAACCACTTTGACTCCTTTTTTCAAAGTCGATGAACGACAGATGGTCGAAACCAAATGGCGTTATACCTACGCTACTCATGTAGAATCCAATACCATTATTCATCAAGCAGAAGAAGACTATGAATTCTTCTTGCACTTCAAATATGATTATACGTATGAACAATATTTGAATGGCAAACTCACCAAAGGAAATTGGAGCTTGAGCGACAATGAATTGTTTTATCGTTTCAAACACATCAACAAATTCATTATTACCAATATAAATAAAGAAAAGTTAGTCTTAGAGTTTACGCAACCCAATAGTAAAGGAAATTATCAATATCATTTTGTACATGTGAAAAGTACAGAAGCTCCTTTTATCAAACCTGCCAACGAATTGCCTGATGTAAATGTGGAAGCTATCAATCCTCGACAAGGGAAAAAACCTTGGTGGGCATTCAATAAAAAAAGAAAACCTCGCAAACCTAATAATACTAAGGAAACACCAAAAGAGGGGCCATATATCAGTGTAGAATTAATTGGTGGTGGTTATTATGGTGGCATCGATCCTGTGTTGAGGGATTATATTCAAATTAAAAATTCAGGCCGTTTGATTAAGGAATATAAAAGTGTGAACAATGGTTTGAGTGTTACCAAAAAAGATATTTCGAGAGAAGAACTAGAAGATTTTGCACAATATGTGATGGATCAAGATTTCTTTGAATTTGAGCGTGTTTATGATTGCAATAGTTCTATTTGCGCCAAGCGAAAACAGCAAAAACCTACGCCTATTCCACTTCGTTTGGTTGTGGCTTATGGCACACGCAAAAAAGTTATTACGATTAGTATTTGGGGCAAAGACAAGCATAATGTTCGCTATGTAGATTATCCACCTTCTTTAGATAATATTATTGATGCGATACAGCGTATGGCACATCGACTCGACGATACTTATGGTATGAAAAACTAGACTATATATCTCGTTTTATCAAATCCTTCACTGCTTCTGTTACTTCCGAAAACTGAAAATCATACCCTGCTGTCGCTATCTTTTCGGCAGAAACATGCGTACTCGTCAAGACAGCATCTGCCATTTCGCCCATCGCCAAGCGTAAGGCAAAACTAGGCGCAGGGACAATCAAATTCTTCGTTCCATAAGCTTCTCCGATAGAATAAGTCAATGTTTTATTGGAAACAGGATTGGGTGCAACTCCATTATATATACCTTTCATTTGCTCGTCTTCAATGGATTTGATGAAAATACCGCAAATATCGTCTATATGAATCCAAGAGTAAATAGCACTTCCATTTCCAAAATAGGCTCCCGTTCTGAGTTTAAAAGAAAGCAACATCTTCTCCAAAGCGCCACCCAAAGTCGATAAAACAAGCCCTACTCTAATCGTTACCAAGCGCATATCCAAGGCTTGCATTTTATCAATTGCTCCTTCCCAAAGCAAGCAACTCTCTACCAAAAAACCACTATTTCCAGCCTTAGAGTCTTCGTTTACTACTTCCAATCCTCTATCTCCGTAAAAACCAATAGCCGCCGCCGCTATATAAGCCTTCGGTTTTTTGACTTGTTGAAAATAACGCTGCAACAATTGCGTTCCTTTGACTCGACTATCAATAATCAATTGCTTCCGAGCCTTCGACCAACGCTTGTCGGCAATACCTGCACCTGCCAAATTAATCACATAATCTGCCTTCTGAATCGCTTCTTCCTCTATTGTACCTTTATCCAAATCCCATTTGTATCGTGGATATTCTGCTTGCAAATTTTGTTTTCGGCTCAAATGGATGACCGAATAACCTTTTTGTTGTAACAAAAAACTGAGTCGTTTACCAATCAATCCTGTGCCACCTGCAATAAGTATGGTTTGCATAATTTTGTATTTCTAAAGAAACAGTCCTAAAGCATAATTGTTGAGAAAAGAAAAACACCTTTACCTCATATTTGATATTTTTTAATGTTTTATCAAAAATATTATACTTCAAATATATACGTTCAAAAGATAGTTTGTACCTTAGTAAATAAGTAATAAAACACCACTAAATAAATCCTGCTTTACATCAACAGACTTTGTACTACGGAGTTTTGTATAGAAGAAAATCATGTAGAATAAAGTCTAATAATTAAAAAATTTATTCCATGTTCCGAAAGATGAACTATTACGCCCTTATTTTTGGGGTTCTTTGTGCTTGTTTATTTAGCAATTGTAAAACAGACCCCAAAACAGCAGCCACTAGCTCCGCAGTAGCTACTAATACGACCGTTACGGTTGGAATGATTAGTGAGCCTGATGCTATACATCCTATGTTTTCTCGCACAGGTTATGGACGTACCGTTTACAGCCATGTGTTCAATAGTTTATTACAGCACAACCCAAAAGATGGCGCACTTGTCCCATATTTGGCGAAAGCCCAACCCGAAATAAAAAATATAGAAAGCGGTAAATTTAAGGGTGGAAAAAGCTATACCTACGAAATACGCCCCGAAGCAACTTGGGAAGATGGCAAACCTGTCTTAGCTTCTGATTATTTATTTACGATGAAAGCTATTTTCAATCCTAATGTAAAAACGGGTTGGCGAAGTGCTTTGACCTTTGTTGGAAACATTGAAATCGATTCTGAAAACCCTCGTAAACTAACTGTTTTTTCATCTTCTTGCCAGATAAAAGAAGACGAATACTTAGCAACAATACCGTTTTATCCAGAACACCTTTATGACCCAAAAGGCTTGATGAAGGATATTACTTTAAGCGATTTACTAGATGAAAAGAAAGCAAAAGAACTCAAAGATAACGAGCAAGTCAAGGCATTTGCAACTGCTTTTAGTTCGCCCGAACGCTTACGAGAAGCCAATAGCATACATGGATCAGGAGCGTATAAGTTGACTGCTTTTAAAACCAAAGAAGTCGTCATCATCGAAAAGAAAAAAGATTGGTGGGGCGACCAATTTGCCAAAACAGAGCCTATTTTTACCGCTATTCCTAGTAAAATAGTTTATAAGATTGTTCCCGATATGACAACAGCTACGACCATGCTCAAAGATGGTCAACTAGATATTATGGGCGAAATGAACCCAACCGTATTCAACGATTTACGCAATAGCGATTTAGGGAAAGAAAAATTAAAATTTGAATCGCCTGCTGTTCCAACGATTTACTTTTTATCTATGAATTCTAAGCAGCCTACTTTATCAGACAAAAGAGTACGTCGTGCGCTGACCCATCTTATCGACATGGATAAATACATTGAAGAAAACGTCTATGGTACAGCTATGCGAGTCAACAATCCTTTCCCTCTTAATCGGCCTTATTATGATAAAAATTTGCCGATGCCTCAATTGGATATCGAAAAAGCGAAAACATTGCTAGATGAAGCAGGCTGGAAAGATAGCGATGAAGATGGCATAAGAGATAAAATAGTAAAAGGCAAAAAATTGGATTTAAAAATTGAAATCAAATGCCGACCCAAAAGCGAAGTCGCCAATAGTGTGGCACAATTATTATTAGCAAACGCTCCAAAAGTTGGAGTGAAAGTTTCTATTCTTCATAAGGATTCCAATGTTATCCGAAAGCAAGATGTGCCTGCAGGCAACTATGATATGATTGCAGATGGAATCCGTTACACGCCTTCTCGATATGATGATTTAATGTTATATTTTCATACGAAGTATTATGCAACTTCTGGCGGTAGAAATCATGCTCATTTTGGCAATGCCAAATCAGATGCCTTGCTAGAAGCGATTGTCAATAATTGCAATGATGATGCGACTCGCAACCAAGCCTATAAAGATTTTCAAGCAATAGTGCATGATGAATGCCCGCTGCTTTTCATCATGAATAATAATGGACGAATTGCCGTCAACAAACGTTTTGAAAAAACCATGATCAGTCATGTTCGACCTGGTTATTTTGAAAATTATTTTGTAGCAAAGTAGTTTATAATGTCGGTTGGCGACTTCCGTTCGCCCGTCGACTAATAAAGGAGAAGAAAAAATCACAATAGATAAATCATGAAAAAAATATCAAAAAATATTCTCTTTCTGTTGTTCACAGCTATCCTAATTACAGCCTGCAACAAAGATGATATTGCTACTGATGACTTCGGAATTTTCTCTTCCGAAAATGAAGAAACAGTCATTATTCAAGGGCTAATAGACTCCGATATTACGGAATATTGGGATAATTATATTGCAGCTTTTCCCAATACCCATCGAATGGTCATGAAAGATTGTCCTGGCTCGACAGATGATATAGCAAATTGGGAAGCCGCCCGAAAAATTCGCAACCAAGACATTGCGATACATTTGCCCGCTGAGGCAATCATTGCTTCTGGAGCAGTCGATTTGTTTCTGGCAGGAACGACTCGTACCAGAGATTCGGGCAGTCAAATTGGTGTTCATGCATGGGCTGATGGAAACGATAATGAAGCCACCGATTATCCAGTCGGGCATGAAGAACATCAAGGAGCTATTAACTATTATATAGATATGGGCTTCATACAGGAAGAGGCAGAAGCTTTTTATTATTTTACAATTAATGCTGCTTCAGCGGCAGATATTCATTGGATGACGGATGAAGAGATTAATCAGTATAAATTACTGAAATAGCGTTCCAATTTCATTCTATGAGCCAATACCTATTACGTCGTGTCTTCTTGTTTATACCAACCCTCCTTGCTATTTCTTTGATAGCATTTGGTCTGAGCAAGATGAGTAATAGTTCTCCTATCGAAAAACTGTGCCAACCAAATGAAGATAGTCCCATTCAGAATATAGAACGTCAACAAGCCGATTGTGAACGAATGGCTAAAGCTTATGGTTTGGACAAACCCGCTTTTTATTTTGCCCTTCGTCCACTTGCCTATCCAAGTCATTTTTATAAAATTTATAACCAAAGAGAAAGAACCGCTAAAGAAAACCTGATTGCTCAATATGGCAACTGGGAACTTATTCAACAGTATTTTGCTCAAGTCGAGTTTTTAAAAAAAGAATATATTGCTTTACCTGATAGCATCAATCGAGATTTAAAAATTCCTATCAAATCAGATATTGACCAGCTTTCCTATCATTATAAAGAGGATAGAATTTCCTTTTTTCTGGGAAACTTAGCTCAAAATATTCAAGCAAATAATATTTTACAACAAGAATTGAACGATCCTCTGCAAGCCGTAGTTTCTGCTTACGCTAAACTACAAAGTCAACAGACTTTGAGTTCTTTGTATATTCCAACGATACATTGGTATGGTTTCGACAATCAATACCACAACTGGATTAGCAATTTTTTGGTAGGAGATTTTGGAATTTCGTATTACGATCAAAGACCTGTTGCATCTCGTATTTGGGAAGCCCTTCGATGGACGCTTTTGATTAATGTATTGTCTATTTTATTGGCCTATTTTATTGCCATTCCTTTGGGTGTCTTTGCCGCAGCCAATCAAGGTACTTGGAAAGATCAATTGTTGTCGGCTATTTTATTTATGTTGTATGCTTTGCCTTCTTTTTGGGTGGCGACCATGCTCATCGTTTTTGTAACGACCTCCGAATATGGCATGAATTTTTTCCCAACAGGAGGACTCAGAAGCACCATAGATTCTGTTCCTTTTTGGGAGCAATTCTGGGATATTGCGCATCATTTGGTTTTGCCTGTTTTTTGTGTGACCTATACTGCTTTTGCTTTTATCTCACGTCAAATGCGAGGAGCGATGCTCGATGTATTGGGGCAAGATTATATCACGACTTCCAAAGCAAAAGGCTTGAGTCCTCACAAAACCATTTGGAAACATGGTTTTCGAAATGCTTTGTTTCCAATCATCACTTTGTTAGCCTCTATATTCCCCGCAACCTTGGCAGGTTCGGTCATCATCGAAGTTATTTTTAGCATTCCAGGAATGGGCAGTTTGGCTTGGGATGCCTTTTTTCAAGATGATTGGTTGATTGTCTATACCATTTTGATGTTGGCCGCTATATTGACTATGATTGGAAACTTAGTGGCCGATATTCTATATTCGTGGGCAGACCCAAGAGTTCGATTTGACAAAAAATAATGAATAAAAAAACAGCAGCACATAGCAATATTTATAGTCGTTCTTTATGGAATAATTTCCGTAAAAACAGGCTTGCTTTGTGGTCATTGCGAGTACTTTATTTGTTTCTATTTGTAGCCGTTTTCGCCGACTTTTTGTCGAACGAAAAACCCATGTATTGTCAGTACGAAGGAAAAACGTATTTTCCTATTGCTAAAAACTATTTGGTACAAGCAGGATTCACCAAACCCGAAAAGGTTTTTCTCAATAAGGATTGGAAAGAACTAAAATACGACAAAGTGCTTTTTCCGCCTGTTCCTTATTCGCCCAATACGATTAGTCCTTCGACTATTTATAAAAGTCCGAAGGAAGCAGGCAATCAGCATTATTTGGGTACTAGCAAAAACGGAAAAGATGTGGCGGCAGGTATGATTCATGGTACTCGAACCGCTCTTTTTGTAGGAATTATTGCGATGTTTATTGCTAGTATTATTGGTATCTTTTTGGGTGGCTTGGCAGGATATTTTGGCGATAGGCAAATCAAAATATCGAAAGCTCGGCTTTTACTCAATCTTTTGGCGATTCCTTTCTCCATTTTTTATGGCTTTATTGTTCGGGCTTTCGCACTAAGCGAAGCAGGAAAAGAAGGCGGCTGGATTGGAGAATTGCTATTGAGTTTGTTCATCGTATTTCTTGTGTTTTTAAGTTTAAATGCATTAACACCTTTATTTAAAAAAATACCTTGGCTAAGAAAAAAAATATTTTTCCCGATAGATATTATAGTCATGCGATTGATAGAAATTTTCAATTCTATTCCCGCCCTTTTATTTTTGATTGCTATTGTTTCTATTGTCCAAAAACAATCCATTCTTAATATTATTATTATCATTGGTTTTTTGCGCTGGACGAGTATTGCCCGATTTGTACGTTCCGAATTGCTCCGCATTCGAGAACTAGACTATATCACGGCTGCCAAAAGTATGGGTTACCCCGAAATCAGAACCCTCTTCCGCCACGCATTGCCCAATGGTTTGACTTCTGTTTTGATTCTCATTGCATTTGGTATTGCTTCAGCGATTTTGCTAGAAGCAAGTCTTTCTTTTTTGGGTATTGGAGTAGGTGCCGAAGAAATGACTTGGGGCAAATTACTATCTGATGGTCGAGACAAATTTTCTGCTTGGTGGTTGGCCATTTTTCCAGGATTGGCCATTTTCATTTCTGTCCTATTATTTAATCTTATTGGCGAAGGACTCAGCGACGCTATAAATCCTCGTAAAAGAGGGAGCTAACTTTTTTCTACTCTAATACTTAATAGAAAGCCATCGAAAAATGCTGCTTTCTGGTATCTTATCAAATAAATATGTATTTTTGTAAAAGTTTGAAATCAATAGCAAGTCTATCATCCAGTTTATAAAAACAATGTCTTGCAAAAAAAAGAGTTTCAAGCTACAGCATATATATATTTAAGTTAAGACGAATTGAGGCAGAACGCATAGATTTTGTTGGTTCAATACTATTTATTAAATGGATAAAATCCATTTTGAACGAACAAATTAAATAAATTGTACACCACATTTTATAATAAAACAGGGGTTTTCGTATTCTTTTTTTTATACAATATAAAACCCTTTTTTAGTGAGCTTTGAGCTTTTGCTCCTCACTTGTAAGCTTTTTTATACAGAAAACACCTTTGAAACGCTTTTTAAGAAATTTATTTCCGAAAAAAGCTTAAAGGTATTACGAGATATAATATTCCATTCCATTTGTTTGGAATAAATAATTTTATTTGTGGCACAGTTTCTTTCCTTTGCGCTTTAGTATTTGTTTATCTACAAGTAAACCTTACTCTTCTTCTTGAATAATTGCTGTTTTGACTTTTAGTCCAGTCAAAATAAAAAAATGCAATTTAAAAATGTAATCGGTCAAACAGCTATCAAGCAAACACTAGCCAAGCTAGTGGACAAGCAATGTATCCCGCATGCTCAATTATTTTTGGGCAATACAGGTTCGGGTGCTTTGGCTTTGGCTATTGCATTTGCACAATATGTTTTGTGTACCAACAAACAAGAAGGAGACTCTTGTGGTGCCTGTCGTTCCTGTACAAAGGCGACAAAACTAGTCCATCCTGATTTGCATTTTTCTTTTCCTACGATTGGCTCTAAAGTTACGAGTGACAGCTTTTTATCGCAATGGCGAGAAAGCTTGCTCGAAAATCCTTATTTGAATTACAACCAATGGTTGCAGGCAATTGATGCAGAAAACAAACAAGGAAATATCAATAAAGATGAATGTGTCAACATCATCAAGAAGATGAGTCTAAAGGCTTTTGAAGGCAGCCATAAAATATTGATTATTTGGTTGCCCGAATTGTTGGGCAAAGAAGGCAATCGCTTGTTGAAACTAATCGAAGAACCACCTGAAGACACCTTATTTGTTTTGGTGGCAGAAAATCAGGAATTGATTCTCAATACGATTTTATCTCGTTGTCAATTATTAAAAATTCAAGCCCTTCGAGAAGAAGAAATCATAAAAGGATTGATTGAACGAAAACAGCTTGCACCCAATGAAGCACAAAGCATTGCTCAATTGAGTGATGGTAGTTTTGGAGAGGCCATTTCTTTATCTCAATATAAAGAGAGTGAAAATACCGAACTATTTATCAGTTGGATGCGTAAGTGTTATATGGGAAAATCAACCGAACTCGTAGAATGGGTCAATCAATTTGCCGATTTGGGAAGAGAAAAGCAGAAATATTTTTTGCGCTATTCCTTACACTTTATGAGAGAATATATGATTCTCAAGTTAACAGGAAACACAAAAGTTCGTTTGACAGACAAGGAACTGTCAACTGCACAAAATTTAACGAAAGTTATAGAATTTGACCAAATAGAAACAATTACAACGTTATTAACAGAAGTAGCGTATTATGTTGAAAGAAACGCCAATACAAAGTTGTTGTTTTTGGATACATCTATACGAATGAATAAAATTTTGAAAAAGAAAATTATTGTATAATTAGGTGTTCAAATAGTTGCGTTGCAAACGTAAACGAACACATACATATAATCCAACAACCGTTATAAAGATATGGGATGCTCAAGTTGTTCAACAGGAAAAGATGGTAAACCAGGAGGATGTAAAAGCAATGGAGGTTGTTCGAGTGGAGGTTGCAATCGGCTAAATACATACGATTGGCTATCGAAACTAGATATATACGATGCAGACGAATATGGTATTGTAGAGGTCAGTTTCAATCAAGGGTCTCGCAAAGGTTTTTACCAAAACCCAGTACAAACTCGTACCGTAACAGGTGATATGGTCGTGGTCGAAACCGATGCAGGTTACGACATTGGACATATTTCTTTGTCGGGCGAATTGGTGCGTATGCAAATGCGTAAAAAACGTGTGAATGAAAAAAGTGTCTTGAAAAACGTCGTTAGACGTGCCAATGAACGAGACCTTGAAAGACTCAACGAAGCACGAAGTCTAGAAAAAAAGACGATGGTTAAAGCTCGTGCAATTTCTCGGACGCTTAGCTTAGACATGAAAATTGGAGATGTAGAATACCAAGCGGATAAACGAAAAGCCACTTTTTATTATACGGCTGATGGCCGAGTTGATTTTAGAGAATTGATTCGCCATTTTGCCAAAGAATTTAAGGTAAAAATAGAGATGCGCCAGATTGGTGCTCGACAAGAGTCCGCTCGAATCGGAGGTATTGGTTCTTGTGGACGAGAATTGTGCTGCTCTACTTGGTTGTCTGATTTCAAAACGGTTTCAACGACTGCTGCTCGTTATCAAAATTTGGCGATTAATCAAGCCAAATTATCGGGTCAGTGTGGACGACTCAAGTGTTGTCTCAACTATGAATTGGATACTTACATTGATGCTTTGGAAGAATTTCCAAAGAAAGCAGACAAACTCTATACCGAAGCAGGAACAGCCGTTTTGGTCAAAACTGATATTTTCAAGCGAACAATGTATTATTGTTATTTGCAAGAAAATGGTATTCGAGGTAAATTTTACCCAATTTTGGTTACTCGAGTGAAAGAAATCATAGCTATGAATAAGTCGGGCGAAAAACCGACAGAATTGATGGACTATAAAAACATGCCTGTAGAGGAAGATTTGATAGATTTTGAAAGTGTCAATGATGTCATCGAATTGCCGCCAGAAGAAAGGAAAAAGCGAAGAGGAAAAAGACGTAATAACAATAAAAACTCTAGAGGAAATTCTCGCAGACCCAATAGTAAAAGGGAGGAAGGTGATAGCAAGAAAAGTAGTAGTTCTTCTGATAAAAAAACAAACAATAAAAGAGACAGTAAACCAGCCAATGCTTCTAAACGACCAACTGATCGACACAAAAGCAGCCGTTCTTCTAAACCAAAAAATAAACCAGATACCAATCAGAATCCAACTGGAGGAGATAAGTCTTCCAAACCGCAATTAACTAAAACAGACGTTAAAACTGGTGGAGACGCTCCAAAACCAAAAAGAACGGATACAAGAAGACCAAATAGAAATAAGAACAGACGCAATCGTCCCCCTAGAAAAAATAATAACGACAGCAAGAAAAATGACGATAGCAAAAATTAAATAGACTCGCTTGGTCACGCACTATCGTGTGACCAAGCTAAGTTACTCCCCAAGTTTTATCCAAACCATGCCCTCCAAAGCTTTTTTACTTTTCACCTTTATCGCTGCTAGTATTTTGACCTTGGTCTATTGCCAACAAGATACTTCTAAGTCACATCCCAAAACAACTTTCCTCAATCTTCAGGATTCCGTTGCGTATATGGGTATTCAAACGTGTCAGTCTTGTCATCGTGATGTATACGATAGTTTTCGGCATACAGGAATGGGGCAATCTTTTGATGTGGCTAGTCCCCAAAAGAGCCAGGCGAATTTTGGGAAACACGCTTTAGTTTACGATAAAAAGTCGGATTTTCATTATCGTCCTTTTTTCAAGGACAGTATTTTGTACATCACCGAATTTCGTATCGAAAATGGAGATACGACGCATCAACGTACCGAAAAGATAAGCTATATTGTTGGTTCTGGACAACATACCAATTCACATATTTTAGACTTCAATGGCTATATTTTTCAAGCTCCTATAACTTATTATACCCAAGAAGAAAAATGGGATATGGCTCCTGGATTTGAAAATGATAATTTACGTTTCAGTCGATTATTGACCGATGAATGTATCACTTGCCACAATCATTTGCCCAAGCAAGTCGAAGGTTCGATGAATAAATTTATCGAAATGCCACAAGGCATTGAGTGCGAACGTTGTCATGGGCCGGGCGAGATTCATGTCCGAAAAATGCTCGCAGGAGAGCAAGTCGATACGGCAACTTCTATTGATTATTCTATTGTCAATCCTCGACATTTGGAACGAGATTTACAAATGGATTTGTGTCAACGTTGCCATCTACAAGGAGTGGCAGTGACGGAAGAAGGCAAAACCTTTTATGATTTCAAACCAGGCATGAAATTATCGGAAATTATGAATGTTTTTTTACCTCGCTATTCCAATTCACATGAGAAATTCATCATGGCATCGCAGGCAGATCGTTTGCGTCAAAGCCCTTGTTATTTGGAGTCGGAAGACTTGAGTTGCATCACTTGCCACAATCCACATCAAAGTGTAACATCTGTAAATAAAGAACATTTTAATATCAAATGCCAGAGCTGTCATCAAGAAAAAACCTGTTCAGAATTAGAGCCTATTCGCTTGGCAGCAAACAATAATTGTGTGAGCTGTCACATGCCTCCTTCGGGCAGTATAGACATTCCACATGTCAATATTACCGACCACTATATCAGTAAAGAAACCGCCAATCGGCATAAAAATATAAGCTTGGAAGAAAAGGAGTCGATTGCTCAATTTTTAGGTTTAGAAATATTGACAAAAGACAATCCAAGTCATTTGGAAATGGCTCGTGGCTACATTGCTCTTTTCGATAAATATACGCCTCATGTACAAATGCTCGACTCTGCCTATTGGCATTTGGAGCAATGCAAATTGCCCCTAGAGCAACAATTTAAAACGAGAGTACATTATTTTTTTGCTAAAGAAAACTATAAAGCGATAAGCGAATTAGCGACTAAAAAAGATGCCGCCTCTTTGCCAGATGCCTGGACAGCTTATCGAATTGGAGAAGCTTTTTTTCAACAAAAAAAATATTCCAAGGCGCTGTTGTTTTATAAAAAATCGGTTGAGTTATTGCCTTATCATTTGGACTTTCAAGAAAAATTGGGTGTGAATTATGTACAACTCAACTATATGCAGGAAGCAGAAAAGGTCTTTGAAAAAGTCTTATCGGAAAACGAAAAACGACCTTTGGCATTGACCAATTTGGGTTATATAAAAGCGAGGCAAAAAAAATATGTGGAAAGTTTAGAATTGTATAACAAAGCCATTTCACTCGACCCAGATTATGAGCAAGCCTTGCTCAATAAAGCAGCAATATTGATTTATCAAAAAAAGAATCAGGCAGCCAAAAAGTACTTGGAGCGAGTTTTGAAAATAAACCCCGAAAACAGTCAAGCAAAAGTTCAAATAGAAAGCTTGTAAGAAATAAATGCCCAATAATCTAGATTATTGGGCATTTATAAAGAAAGTCTAATTTCCTAAAATAAGCGGCAATCCATTTTCTCCGCCACCAACTATGATAACTTTAGAATTGGGCGAGTTGGCTAATTCCAAGGTCGCTTCAATACCTTTATCTAGTAAAATTTTATCCGTCAAACTTGCATTCAAAATACGGTTGGCATCAGCTTTTGCTTGCGCTTCGATAACTTTTCGTTCTGATTCTTTGTGCTCTTTGGTCAAACGAAATTCGTACTGCAAAGACTCCTGTTCCTCTCTCAATTTCAACTGAATGGCATCTTTAAGCGTTGGTGGTAAGGCAACTTCTCGAATAAGTACCGCATCCAATATCAAATATTTTTTAGCAACAGCATTCGAAGTTTGTTGAAAAATTTCATCCTGAATCGCCTCTCTTTTAGTAGAGTACAATTCTTCGGGAAGGTATTTACCAATAACCTCACGAGTAGCCGAACGAATCTCAGGTTTGATAATCCGCTCTAAATAATCTGTACCAATTTCATCATGCAAATGGCCAATTTTATCGGCTGTCGGTTGATAACGGTAGGATAATTCTACCACGATAGTCAAACCATTTTTAGAAAGTACTTCCATCTTTTCAAAAGCTTCGTTGGTCCGTACATCATATACAAACATTGTATTCCACGGAGCGATTACATGGAAGCCTTGCCCATACACATAATCTTTTTCCAAACCACCACTAAATTTTTTAAAAAGCACCCCTTTCTCACCAGATTCTATGGTTTCAAAAATACTATTAGATAGTGCCATGACAATGATAAATCCAAAAACTGCCATAACGCCAAAAGAAACTAATTTGCTTTGATTCATAATTTTTCAAATTTAAATGTTTTCTCAAAAAAATACACATTCCTGCACTTTGCGAAGAAATCAGTTACATAATAACAAAAAATAAGGTAAAAGGATTTCTTTTTTTGATAAGTTTCTAAGAAAAGAAGACAAATCTCTAATTTGCTCTCTCAAAAAATCAATGTTTTAAAAATATTTCTAGGCTAATCAATAGCCTATTTGGAATAACGAAATATAGTTGTATATTTGCAGTCCTAAATCGCGGGGTGGAGCAGTTGGTAGCTCGTCGGGCTCATAACCCGAAGGTCGTAGGTTCAAGTCCTGCCCCCGCTACAAGTAAAGCCTGTAAGTCATTGATTTACAGGCTTTTGTTTTTTTAAGAAGGTGAAAGTGTATCGTTTGGTGTATCGTTTGGGGTTTTTGGTTACTCTATCTTTATTCAATGAAACATAGTTCAAATCTCTTCAATGACTATATTATTTGCGTAATACCTAGTCTACTTGTATAAGAACTATACTCTACCTGAATTTCAGAAAGCAATTCCTTATTAAAAATTTTAAATTTTTCAAACCTTTCTTCAAGCACGTCAGGAGGAAGAGAAAATGAGTACCTAAAATCAAACAGCATAGCACAATCTAGTTCAGTTTTTGAAATAGCTAAATAATCATAAAGCTTAATTGATAAAGGTAACGGTTGCCTCGCCTTGAATTTATTTTTTTTCCTAATTGGATTAAGTACTAAAATTCCACTTATCAGTTTTAAATTTCTACCAAATTTATCTTGAGCTAAATCACAAGGTCTAGAAATAATCATAGCTATATCCAGTAAAATTGGATGAATTGCAATTTCATCATCTGGGTTTAATTGTATATCTAAGAAATTTTCAACCTGTTTATCTTCTTGTATGTTATAGTTTCGTCTTAGAGAAATATTTTTGAAATAGCAAATTAGTCCAGGTAAAATTAATCCATCGGAAATTGGAGGTTGAAGTAATTTAAAATGAAACCATGAATTCAATTTTGTATCTATATCAGTAACAGGAGAAGCCTCTATATTATAGAGTAATTTTTTATTATCTTCTGATATATTATCATTAGTTCTAATTGATTTAGAATTAGATATTAATATATTGTCTAAAGCATCATATAAAATGTCTCTCTTTTGCTTTTCTTTTCCTTCTCCTAAGAGATAAGATCCTCCATGTCCAATAATTATTTTTTGTAGTTTTTTTCTTAAGACTTCATGATTCTCTTCTTTAGAAAGATGACCAACAACCATATTTGATGAATTTAAAATGCTTCTCTTCCATATTGCTAATTCTTCTATTTCTGGAATCTTGTTTAATTCCTCGTCAATCTTATCTCTTAACTTCTCCCAATTAAAAGAACTATCTGCGTTCTTATAATTGTCATTTTTAGTTTCAGAAAATACAACAAAAGGGCTCTTGTTTATTTCTGATAGACCAGCAATGATGTCATCACAATGCTGTGTATCTTTTGACCATATAACTAACACATAAAAAGAATCTTCAGGAATTATTTTATCTATCCATCCAAGACAGAAATCTATTTCAAATTTTTCTTGATAATATAAATCTAGGTAAATCAAGTTCACATTTGAAAAATGTTTTGTTGGTTGGGGATCTCCTTCTACTAAATCAGCATTAAAAAAATTAACCCCTGCTCCCTCCTTTCGGTATAACTCAATTATCCCAGCTACTTGATCTTCTTTATCATCTATAAAGACTATACTAGGTTCAAATGATAACATAATTATTGATTTTTACTAAAAGTTAATTTAACAGCTGCACCTTTATATTTAATCGGTATCCCTAATTCTTCTAATTGGTCAACTTCAATTATCTCAAATTTTCCATACTTCAACATAATTGTGTCAATAAGATATAGCCCAATACCAATTCCGTCTCCCTTTCTAGAGAAGAATGGTCTTACTAAATCCACAATATCATCTTTAAAGCCTGGTCCGTTATCAATTAATAATACCGAAACAATATTATCCTCTTTTAAAGTCTTAATGTAAATTCCTTTATCTGCTTTATAAATAGTATCTAACCAATAGATGCTATTATCTATAATATTCATCAACATAGTAATGAAATATCTTTTATCGCATTTAATAGTTTCGATAGATTTATCAAAATCAAATTCACATTCAATTTTTCTCTTTTCGAGTTTAAAATTATAATTGGATACTGCTTTTTTTATTGAATCTTGAATATTAATTGGTTTGTTACCTCCTTTTCTGAGAACTGAAAGAATTCCATTTACATAATCATTTAATTCATCAACTTTTTCATTAGCTAATGAAAGTTGATATGGTTCATCATTTACAACTGTTCTCATTCTAGGAACGAGCTTTTCAATTTCATGAAAGGCGACTGATGCTGTCATTCCAACCCCAGCCGGTATTAACAAAATTTCTTTTTTCTTTTCAAAATCTTTTTGCAAAACTTCTGCTTCTTTTTTTAGCTTCTCTCTCTTTACATCATCTGAAAAATCAGTTGAATCTATCAATTCGTTAAACAAACTAGTTTGATTTAAATACGACTTGGTCTTGGAGGCTGGATTAATATAATCTAACCATTTTTGACGATCTTTCCATCTCTCTGTTTTGTAAATATTTAGCACACCAATAATACTCTGATAAAATATTTTATAATCTGAATTATCAATAAATCCTTCTCTATTTGTTGTTTCAATAAGAGTTGTAGAATTTTCCGCATCTAAATAAATATATCCAATGTTCTGATTATTAGACATCCAAGATTTAGAGTTAACTCTTCTTATGTCTAATTCTAACCAGTCATTTTTCGGAGAACCGTAATCAAAAATCCGCATTTCATCTTTAAAAACTTTTACTCCTGAATGATTTTTCACTATATCTTTAGTTGTTTTTGTATCGGAAGTGTATGCTTTTAAAGTGTGTGAATCTAACTCAAAAGTGTATAACTCAAACCATATATTCCCAAAAGGGTTTTCTCTTGTTTTCAGATTCTCTATTTGCTCTTCTATTTCTTCTTTGCTCAATAATTCATTCTCTAGTTCTTTTCTTAACTGTGGAACTAAATTACCTCTTATATTCAATGTCTCATTTTGAATAACTCTTGCACCAAATTTATTGTCAAGTGCCATAGAGTATGAATAATCGAAAGTTAAATTATATTCACTATCAAGTAGAGCTGTGAATTTAGCAGGAGCAATTTCTAATATTTCTTTAGCACTAGGTAATTTTTCTAGCCAATGGTTACCAAAATCCAAATTAATTTTAAAATTTTTATCATCATTTTTAGGAGATAACATAGAGACAATATTTCTTTTTAAGCTTCTTGCCATTCTCCTTGTCCAAGGTTCTTTCAAAGATGATACTTTAATTAGTGTACCAGAATCTTTTTTAAAATGAAATTTTGTTAAATCTGATTCAATATGCCACTTAATAGGAATATCTTCTAAATATTTAGATTGAGAAAACATCTCCCAATTTATTGTTAAGGTTACTTCATAATCAAGAGCAACCCTTTTATTTACTCCTTTTGAATTAGTTACAATTTCTGCTGGTCTAGTAATTAAAGTAATTTCATTACCTAGTTTATGTACTGCAAACCGACCTACTCCTTTTTCACCCATTGGAACACGATTATAAAGAGGGCTTCGATTGATAATTCTGTTACCTTCATTATCTATTGGCTTTCTGTGATCAGTACCAGGTTCTAACCAAACATTTTGAATTACATCTTTTGTTAATCCTGTTCCATTATCTTCTATTGTTATGTATGAATTTTCACTATCTGATATATTCTTGAATATAACATTTACAACTTTTGAATCCGCATCATAACTATTTTTGACTAATTCATATATTCCCATTATAGGGCTTTTAATTAGTTCCTCACCAAGTAGTCGAAGAATATGACTTTTAGGTTTGAAAAACGCAGTATCTTTTCTCTTTTCATATATTTCCCGTAGTTCATCAGGATTTATTTTATCCTTAAATTTTGGTGTATTAAGCACTAAAGAAATAGCGTCATTTATAGCATCTTCATTCTCTTCAGGAACAATTAAATTTACTACTGCCTTATATGCTGAATGGTATAATTTTTCCTTACTCATAATAATAATTCTTTTATTCGGTTTCTAGTTTCTTTAGACATTTTAGAGGAAAACTATTTTCAATTAATTTGGGTGTTAGTATTGCTATTTCTTAGTAACTAGCTAATTATTTTAACTATGTTCAGTTAATATTTTCTAATTACATTTGTTCAAACACTTTTTTCACAATTTGACCTATTTTATATGCTAATAAAGGAGGTACAGCATTACCTACTTGCACATACTGAGCAGTTCTTGAACCACAGAAATAATAGTTATCAGGAAAAGTTTGGATTCGGGCTGCTTCTCTCACTGTTAAGCTTCTACATTGTTCAGGGTCATAATGAATAAAATAATGTCCATCTTTTGATATATGACTTGTTACTGTAGTAGCTGGCTTATCTGCTAATTGTACTCTAAAACGGTCAGCAAATTTTCCGCTTAACGCATTTTTATGTGTTGGCAAAAGAGCCTCTGGGTAATCATGAAGTCTAGGAAATCTTTTATGCTCTTTAACAAATAAAGCAGCAAAAAAATACCTTTTCAAATCTTCTACTAAATGAGATCTAGTTTCATGATTAGTTACACCATCTAATTTCTTATCAGAGTACCAATCAGTATATGTATTTTTTTTATAATTAGATTTTATTTTAATAAAATTAGCCCCTCTATCAAATTTAGGTACTGTAATTTTAATCTCCTTTTTAAATCTAGCAAAACCATTTTGCTTAAAGATATCATCTACATTTTCTGAAACTAATTTTTCCCATATTTCTTTACTATCCTTTATCGATTCATATTTTAATTTTAATAGCCCATCCTCACCTGTTCTAACTTCCTTTATTCTCCTTGACACTCCACTTCTTAACTTAGGTAAATCACCAATTATATTTTCTAAAGGAACTTCTTCTTTTACTTTTTTTAAAGTTGATAGAGTATTTATTTTCAAATCATTTCTAATGCCTAATAAAATAACACGATGTCTCTTTTGAGGAATACCATACTCTTCTGATTTAATAAGATAATCTCTATTAGATTTATATGATGGATTATCTATATCGTCTTCAACAGGAGATTCTACTAAGGAATATATTCGATACTCTAAACTATTAACACCCTGCTTGGGAAATACTCTAGAGGGGGTTCTCAAATCTTCAAGTATATTATCAAATATTTTCACACCCTTAACTTTAGCAGATAAAAGTCCCTTTACATTTTCCATTACAAAAACTGCTGGTTGATGTACTGCTATAATTCTTAAATATTCTTTATAGAGATATACTCTATGGTCTTCATTATCTATTCCTCCTACACGAGACCTACCTACTAATGAATAAGCTTGACATGGAGGACCTCCTATTAAAAGCCAATTTCTTTTTCCATTTAATTTTCCTCTTATTCTATCATCCAATTCTCTTTCAGAAACTTCACCCAAAGTTACATTCCATGCTTCGCTCTTGGCAGTATTAGCTTCTTTCTCATAATTAGAAAATAGTTTAGCCTTTTGTATTTCCCATTCATTTCTATTTATTACTTTAAGTAATTCATAGTAATCATCAGGAACTTGACCTAGAGGAAACTGTCTAAAAAAACTTCTTAGTTCTAGTGTCTCATGCGCATCTTTATCTTTTTCTATTGATAATTTTATATTAAAATATCTCTTATCGTTCTTTTGGATTAAAGAAAATCCTTCCCCAAGCCCTCCTGGTCCTGCAAAGACATCGATTATTGGTATAATATTTCTATTTTTCTGTTTTTGCATCCTTATTTATGTTTCCTCAATAGTTTAGGCTACAAGATATTAATAAGATTATAATTATTATGTAACCACAAACTATTCATGGTTAAAGTAACCACAATCCTTTTCAAGTGTACCTACTACAGTAGCCCTATCAAGTAAGCTATTATATTCTTCACAACTAGTTTCGGGTACTAAACAACAATTATGACAAGCAGAGCCATTTACATTATCAGGTCCTTGACCGCTAGACTGTCCTATATCTGAACAAACAGGGTCAGCAGAACACCAACGGGCATCTTCAATTGAATCCTTTATTAATTTCCCAAGATAATTTTCT